>JAGFNQ010003437.1:87478-132569 GCA_024364735.1 Boesenbergia rotunda | reverse complement strand
TGCATTATGGTTCCAAATATATGTAATTTACAGTAATTTTATTTGAATAATTTTGATTGTTAAGAAATATTATTCAATCTTCTAATTTATGTTAAAATTGTTTCCATAGGTGAAAGATCGTAGAATTTCAAATGTCGAAGATGATAGGATATTGAATCTTGCATCAGGTCCTCTTCGTAAAATAATGGTTTACTCTGGTTACTATGTTAATGACCTAAAATTCCATATCAGACACCGAGAATCAAACAGGTTAACCTACAATTTTGGTATATGCGTCAAAGGATCTATGGAGAATAATAACATTGAGTTCGATTATTATGGAATACTCGACGAAATCATAGAGGTTGAATACCTTGCATTACCTTTAAAAAGATGTGTGTTGTTCAAATGTGCATGGTACGATCCGACTCTAAGAACAGGTACTCGAATACATCCAAATTACAATTTAGTTGAGGTGCATGGGAACAAAAGGTTCAACAAGTTTGAACCTTTTATCTTTGGAGTACAAGCGGGTCAAGTTTTCTATCTTGAATACCCTACGAGGAGACGAAGATCTAGTCAATGGATGTCTGTTTGTCGAATGAAGGCTTGGTCAACTATAGAAATGCCGAACACCATCACTTCTCTAAATCAGGATGCAATGCAAAATGATTATGTAGAGAGATATTCAGTTGATTCTCAAATCCAGTCTACATCCCAATTACTTGTAGATATTAATGTCACCTACGAGGATATAGATGATGGAGATATGTCTAGCAGTGACGATAATGTTGAACTAATAGAGTCTAGCGATGAATATTTGGAAGATGCTACTATTGATTAATGTGATCTGACTGATAAAACTTGATACAATATTTTTTGGTTTATCATGTAAGTTATGTATTCATTTTATCTCTTATTTATATGATCATGTCTCCAATCTTTATAATGATCTATAGTAATTTTTTTGTGCAGATAGTATTATGGCACAGCAGCAGGAAGAGCAGCAGCCAGGTCATCAGCCAGGTCAGCAGCCAGTTGTACTCCGTGGCTACAAGACTCTGAAAATCGTTGGAGAATCGTAAGTAATTATGATTATTATTAATTTAAGTTTAGTTATTATAAATTTTCAAAATTTAAAATAATTTGTATGCAGGTTTTATCCTGAAGGCCACCGAGTATCCAGTTATATTACTGGAAAATTTAAAGAAAGAGCCTGCGCTAATGGCATTACATGGAGACATGTAGACGAGGAGACGAAAACTTTTTATTACAATGAATTTGTCGTAAGTATATTTAATATATTTACTATTCTAATACATACTATTCTAATATTGAATAAACTCATTTGAATAAATTGTATTGCAGAAAAAATATACATGGGAGGACGGTCACGAGGTAGAATTTAAAAATACTTGGAATTCTTATTGTGCCAAGTTGTACCGTGACCACATGTATTATTTGAGAAAAAAGGCGACGCGACCGACATATGTTGATGCCGAGACTTGGGGTGTATGGACGGCCACCTGGGCTGAAAAAAGATGGAAGGAAAATGCTGAAAAGGCTCGAGCCAACAGAAATACAGAGCCAGGTGGCCCGAGCACCGGAACAGCCCGGCATTCATCTGGATCGAAGTCTATTGTTGAGCATACCATGGACTTGGTAAGTAAATTCAAAGTTATGCAAGTAAATTTTATATTTATCAATTACCAGACTCGTATAATTTGGTTCTAATATATGTTTATAAATAGGAACGAGATCTTGCTCGCCAGCCCACTTGTTTGGAGATATTTTTGAAGACCCATTAGAAGAAAGATGGGTCTTTTGTCGATTCTCTATCACAGACGATACACGTACAATTCTTATTTTTATTATATATTTAATTGTTTCTATCTTTATTAATCTGATAATTTAATTTCAATATTGATCCAATTTTTTTGTTTTTTACAGGATCAAATTACAAATAGAGTGGTCGAGGCATCTCAGCCCTCGATAGAAGGTGGGGAGCCACAGTCATTGTCCACCGACCAACTAAATGAGATATACTATGATGTTGTCGGTGGACGGACAAAAAACTCCACCCTCTACGGGCTTGGCTCACAGGCCAAAGTTGTCTTCGATCGTCTGAGGATGCCCAGGGGTCGTGCCTCTTCGTCCGCTTCTTCACAGATGCAGTCTTTACTTCAGGAAAATGATGAACTGCGCTCTCAAATTGCCTCCATGGATCAGAAGATGAATAATTGGATAGCCGAACAGGAGCGGAAGAGAGCGGCGGACGAACGGAGGCATAAAGCTTTGGTGGACCATATGAACGCGGTCCTAGCTAATTTGCCTCCAACACAACCATCGCAACACGGTTTTGAGTCACAGGAGACTCAAGATCCAACAGACATGGAAGAGTAGATTTTTTTGAGGTATATGTTAAACTATGTCACGTGTTTTATTTCAATTATGTTAAACTATGTCACGTGTTTTATTTCTCGAATTGTCTTTGTATATTATTATCTAATTGATTGAACTAGCTTATTGATATTTTGAACTCGTATCCTCTTGCTTGTTTTGTGTTTGTCTGATTTGTTCATTTAGCTGCCGGCTATGCTCAGAGCATCATTCTCATTTAACAGCCAACAAAGCCTGATTTGTCCATAACTGCAAAAACTGACAAACGAAGAGGTTGGTATTTCTAACTGCTATTTTCTTCTCCATAACTTGCATTCTTCTCTTTGCATTTGTACAAGCTGTTTTTTTTTCCTGTCTGCTTTTGTTTGGTGAAAGTAGCCTATTAGCTTTGATCTTTCTCTTTTTGGTTAGATTGCAAATTATATATGCAATCTTGTTATAAGTGCTGCTACAAAACAATTAGAAGAGTTATGAACCTCGGTACTTTTGTGCCCAATCTCTGGAGAATCACATTGAATTATTGAGTGGGTTGGAGATGACTAATGCATTTACATGTCATGGTGCATGCTTTATCCGTTCATGTTCTGTTTTAGTAATTAGAGAGAGTAGTTCTCCGTAAGCATAATTCAATAAAGCAATCAAATGGTTTTTTTTCCTTTGGTTAAATTGATCTATCAAGTTTGTTTCCAAGAATCCTTTTCCAAGAATTTTCAAGCCAATCAGAAAATTCAGTCTTGATTATTAAGTTTATGTTAAGCAAGCTTTAGTATGGTAGTTGTAAATATGCCTTCCTTGCTTGGTTAGTCTAACTAATGATGACCTTTTCTGTTCTTCTTAAATACTTATATTCTTTGAGACAATGATACAATTCTTGCCAAATATTTCTGGAAATATGGAATGTTATAGTTGTTTCATCTGTTTCATTGCCACGGTTTATCTGTATACATCTTGTTAAGATGCATAGCATCATTTATTTGTTAAGCCCTTTTACATTTTCTCAAAGGACAGTGTAGTTATTTGTGGAATTGGATATGAACCATAACATCATTAGTATTGACTACAGAGTGTCATTGTGTGTTGTGCATTTGCCAGGTTTTTCAGTTTCAGCTGCTCGTTTGGGATTGCCGGATGTTGGTCTTATATCTTATGGGGAAATGGTTGATCAAGGGCATCAAATCACTGAAGTTGTATCTATTCCTGTGATTGGCGATGGAGACAATGGTTATGGCAATGCTATGAATGTTAAAATATTGTTTATCGAATGTTTATAGTATTTTGGATTGGATGCAAACATGTATTATTGTACTTTTTTTTAATTGCTATGCATTTGGAGACTTGTAAAATATTGTTTTCAAACTAATCGTTTGTAATATATTGTTTTTTTGTCAATGATTATTTATTGTGTAAATTATGTTATTTTGTCATATGGATTTATGCCAATCAAAATATTTTTCTACCATTAATCAAATTTTTTTTTATTACGTTCCGACGGAATACCGACGGGAATAAGGATCCGTCGGAAATATATCGAACTGGGCTTACGATAGATCGCCGACGAAATCTCAGTTTCCGTCAGGAATCTCCGACAGAAACAGTGTTTTCCGTCGGGAATCTCCGACGGAAACAGTGTTTCCGTCGGGATTCTTCGACGGAAACAGTCTTTCCGTCGGTAATCTCCGACGGAAACACTGTTTCCGTCGGTAATCTTCGTTCACCCCGCTTTGTATTTTCCGACGGGATTATATTTCCGTCGGTATTGACTGACGAAAAATTCCATTGGTACTTCCTATTGCCGACGGACCCATAATTCCGTCGGAAATATTGCCCCCGACGAATAATTTTCCGTCAAAATTTTTTCCGTCGGAATTCCGTCGGTAATGCTTTGTACCGACGGAACTCCGTCGGTAAATTCCGTCGGTAAGGCTGAAATTTTTTGTAGTGTACGGCAGTAATCACCAAGTCATCAAATCTATCCCCAAGAACATAAAAATAGGATCAAATTTTCAAAGCAGAATTGCAGCAATGAACCATTTATCTAAGAAGAAACCTAGCTCCTCTCTCCTCATCTATCATTAAACCCACACACCATCGTCCCAAAGCAAACAAACCTTACCTAGGATAAGTGAGGCTCGGCAGCGTCGATTGCAAAGACAAGAAGGCGAAGAGGAGTTTCGGCGGTGGCTTGCGATCAGAGAAGGAAAAGAAGTTGCGATGAGGAGGAAGGAAGAAAGAGTCGGCGCCGGTAGGTTTCGCGAGGAAGAGAAGATCGCGATGGCTGTGGCTGCAGTTATCGGGTGGAGGAGTTGGGCGATGGGGCTGCGGCGTGGATGGATGCGTAAGGGCAGGCGCCGAAGGGGAACGGGAGAGAAGAAAGAATTATGAGAGGAATTTTAGGGTTTTTGAAAAGCTAAATCAATTTATATATATGTATTTTGGTGGGCATTTTTCATTTTAACCCTCTTAATTTCCGATTTGAACATATCTATTGTTATTGAATCACTCTTTTTAGTTAAAATTTGGAGATGACAGTTTCTCTTCATTATTTGTCAATTTTTCATGTCTTGTTTTCTTTGCAATTCTTTTGAGGAAATGAGCACATTAGATAATCGCTGTCCCACCTACGTTAGTTGGTATCAAGGTCAGAGCAATATTCCAATCTATAATGGATCGATCGACTGATGGATAAGATCAATCAACCGATGGACGGAAATCTGCCCGAAATCAACCTTATAAAATAGGATTTCGAGGAAGATTGAAGATGTCAATTCTTGCAGTTTGAAGATAATGTACTACTACATTTTCTAACATCAAAAGACAATCCAAAGTCACAAAAAAGTATTCAAAGAAAATAATTGTGTAAAGTTGTTACTTTCATTTATATTTGTATATTTGCTTTGTTTTTCTGATACTTTGAAAGAAATAAGTTGGAAGAAGTTTTTCTACCTCCAGAAAATATCTAAGAAAGAGATGGATAGTGGTGGTAAATCGCTTGGACTAGGCTTAGAAGAAGTCCCCTAAGCCTAGAGTAGTCGCGTTGGGAGGCAACGAACCAATTGTAAAATTTTGGTGTCGTGTATGAAGCATCAACTTGTTTTGTGCTTATATTCTTTTGTTGTATATTTTATTTTCGTTGTATGTTAAGTTTTAATTTGTAGATGAGCACGAAATTAAAATGAAGCGATTGAAGTTATTCATCTTCCTAAAACTCATGATCGTAACTGTGGCCTTATCGCGATCCTAACTATGGCATAACTTTTTTTATATTTTTGATAATCTAAGTTTTTGAATTTTATGGTACTAATTCTAGATATAAATGATCTTTTTCATAAGTTTATCTATCATACGTACCTTTAGAATATTTATCTATTACGTATTTACGTGGTTTTTAATAAGAAATTTTTTAAAGCAAACATTTTTTTCATTTTATAAATAATAAAATAAAGAAAACAATTGTAAATCAGCACATTGTGATTATTCATTGGAAACGACGAATTATGGAGAATATCTTGCTTTATTTCTTTAATAAAAGGAGGGGCAATCATAACGAGAGTGAAAATAGGAGAGTGAAAATAAAGTGAATGACGTGACATTTTACATGTACACATCCGATTATCGCTCGGACACCATCAGTGGCTGCCGGCCGTCGCCCCGAATCAAACTATACCTTGGGGGGCACGGCGAACCCGTCGAAGATCACTGCATATAAAATGTCACGTCATTCACTTTGTCTTTCACTCTTTCATTTTCACTCTCTGTATCATTTTTCTAAAAGGAAAATGGAAAAATAGAATGATTTTTTGCCAACAGAGATCTCTGACTTCATGCACTATTCATCTGTGTGTACGTGTCTATTACGATTTACTAGTTACAAATAGACCCGACCATGATTCGGAACCGCCGGTTCGACGGTTCGGAACAGCCGGTTCAACGGTTCGTGGGAGATCGACCCTTAACCTTAACCGCCCAAGACGGTTACGGTTCACGGTTCGGAACCGCCGGTTCACGGTTCGCCACAGTTCAAGATTATTATATTAAAAAAATGAAAAATTAAAAATTAAATTTAAAAAAAATAAATTTTATTAAAAAAAGGGCTTGCACTTATATAAGTTGCCTACGTATCCCCTTAGGGTGTAGGGAAATCAAAGTCCACGTAGTTCTTTTACATTTTTACCCTTTTACATTTTTACCCTTTCTCACTCACTTGCATTTCTTCCCGTTCTTGTTGTATTTGTTCCTTCGGTATCAAATTCTTCGACTTCGTCTTCTGAAAGTTGCATTCTTTGGATTCGCTTCTCAGCTCTGATCCAATCATCAAGTAATGCTTGAGCTTCCAATGAGTCGGGAGACATAGTTGATCGTCGTTCATCTAATATGTTGCCGCCGACACTGAACGTCTGCTCCACAACAACAGTTGACACTGGAGAAGCTAAAATTTCTTTTACGATCACGGAGAGAACGGGAAAGCTTTGAGCCTTCTGCGCCACCACTTCAAGATGTCGAAGTCTTCGCCATCTGCTTCATTAAAATCAAAAGAAGTCGTAAAATAATTCTCAAGTTTCTGTGTGGAACTTAAGGATCCTCGTGGATGTTTCGTCTGTTCTTTTAATAAAAGTTGTGCTTTTGTAAGTTTTAAATTAGTAGTAGTAGATTGTTGTGTTTCAAAAATATTAGTTTATGTTCCATATTTAACATAATATTGATTATAAAGATCATATAAATAATTTTTAATATTATATACAATATTAGCTGGATCCGGAGAGGAAGAATCTGTAACTCCTGTAAAATTCTCTCAATATTTTTCTTTAAAATATTGATCATGCCTATATGGATTTTTGAGTAACATATGAATACTAGCATGAACCTTAGCATGATTTCTTATATGGATTAAAAAGCTAAGTACTAATGGGCCTTACATGGGCCCTTCTAGTACCATGGCTATTAGTGGACCTTGGGTAGAATTTTAACATAAATAGAAATGAGTTCCAATTAGGAATATTAGCATAACTCTTGGTGGCTTATGTGGGCCTTGCCAAAAATAAAAGTAAATGGAATAAAAAGAAAGTGCATGCACCAAAGATTAAACCTTGGACCTAGAATAAAGGCAAAGTCTCATCATGCATGTACTAACCAATTCACCTAGCAAAGGAGTGCTATTGGAAAAGAAAGAAGATTTTAGTTGAGGCTAAAGGAAGTGAAGAGACACCTCTTAAAGAGGCACCATGCCCCTTCACTTAGTATAAAAGAGATGGATGAGAAGTGAAGAGATACTTAAGTTATTTTTCTCCTGTTTTCTTCCACCAAGACTCTTCCTTTCCCCTCTTCTTCCTCCTCCTTGCCGTGACTCACAAGAGAGTTTTCCCCTTGGAAAACTTCACAAGAGGACTCCCTCTTGAAGATCCAAGGTTTCCTACAAGGCTACAAGGGCAAGGGGTGTTCTAAGGTCAAGAAGATCTTCACTTTTTCTCTATTTAAGGTTTATAACCAAGACAACAAGAGGTAAGATTCCCTCACCTATGGTATAATAGCTTTTATGTTGTCTTTCTTGATTTAAGATTTGGTTAGGATCTATGTTGAGAAAACTATGAAATTAGGGCTCCTTATAAGTTTCGGCCAAGCACCATTTTAGGGCTTGGGATGATGTTAAAACCTCACTTATACTTCCTAATGCTTTCTCATGATAAAATAAGAATGAATTGTGAGTTGTGGAATTTTTGTAGCACCCAAATCCCCTTATGAAGTTTCGGCCCCCTCCCCTTTTCATGGTTATGATTAGATCTAACCCTCCAAGCATGCTTATTATGATTCCCTATGATACAATGGATGTTAATTGTGAGTTATACAAATTTTCCATATCCTTGTGACCCCTCTAGGGTTTCGGCCAAACCCTCTTTAGCATGCTATGAGTTAGATTTTTACTTAATTATGTTGTTAATGTTCTTCCCATCATATGATATGTAACATGTTGCTTGAATAAAGGGGGATTTTCACCCTACAACTTTCAGCCAAGACCCATTTCATGCTAGGAATTAGGGTTAGCCCCAATCATGTGTTCTAATGGCTTCCTATGACATTGTATGTATTGTATGGGCGTTACTTTAGTTATGGTACCTCACATGTTGCTTGAATAATGGGACTTTCATTTACAAACTTTCGGCCAAGCACCTAAGTCTAAGGTTTGGGTTAGGCTAAGGTTTCAAGTGTACTTGTTTATGGCTCATTATGATGTAAATATATGTTCAAGTATGTTGTATGAATTTTATGTTGCCTAAACCCTAACTTTATGTGTTATGCATCACGACCTTGTATGCTTATGTTATGTGTCATGTTTTAGTAGGTTTTATTCATGGATGTTTTAAACCATATACCATGAACACATATGTTGTGAAGTATGCATCATGTTTATGTAGAATTATGCATGCATTATGTTAAATGTCTTGAACATATGTATTATGATATATATATTATGGTTATGTAGACTTACGCATGTTTTATGTTGAATGTCATAAACCTGTGTAGTATGTATCATGTTCATATGGATCCTACCCATGCATGCTTTATGATAGATATCATGATCATGTATGCTATGTGATATGTACCATGTATGTAAAAACTTACCTATGCATGCTTACCTAATGTACCATGATCATGCATGCTTTATGAACTAAGATGATGTTTATGCCTTTAAGGCATAATTATGTATGTATGTCATGTGAGAATCCGGGAAATTTGAGGGCTAAAAGGCAAAACTTTCGAAATTAAGGGCCTGGTTGGGATTTCGAAAAGCTGATTGGGTTTTTCTGCAAAAAGCCACCACTTATTAACTCGTTTTCCCCCTATTTCGAGTGACCTAGCCGCAACTTTTGTGATTCCTTCCTCTCCTTCTTCGCTTTCCGCCGCAGCCAGCCGAGAGAGAGACGAACCACTTCATCTCTTCTCCCCGCTCGGGCGCAGCCACAGCCTCTCGCCCGTGCCCTAGCCGCAAGCAGCCAACCCGGCGTCGCCTCCCTCTCCTCTTCTCTTCCACTCGCCGCGTACTTCTCGGTCGATCGAAGCCACTCCGATCTCTCCCACTCTGGTTTCGACATCAGCCAGAAGAGACGGCGTCTCTTCCCTTCTCCGGTCGCCGTAGCTAAGCTCCAGTCCGATCCCCTCTTTTTCCATTCTTTAGCGAGCCCTAATCACAGGGGAATCCCATCTGCCGACCATTGGATTCAACTCCTCACTCAAGAATCGGTGGAATTCGAGAATAGGAGTTGGTGCTCGACATCTGAGGTAAGCTTTTCTCTGATCTCGATTCTTGCTTGGCTCAAGGTTGGCCGATCGCTGATTGGAGCTTCCATCAATAGGTATTGGTTTCACGGAAGCAAGGCTTGAGATCGTCCCTACGAGGTCTGCTTCGTTGCGTCGGTTGATTAGTTTGCTTCGAATTTGGATCCTGGTTTTCGATCTGTTTCGTGCTGATCTAAATCGAAACACTGGGTTAAAGGTATGCGATTAATGGAATGATTAATTAGGTTTCATGATTAGTAATTAGAATTGATACAGGATTGAGAATTGGGATTATCGGATGAATGTTTGATGTTATGGCTGTGAGATGAATCGTTTGATGTAGTTGTTGGTATTAGATCATGAATTGGGATTAATTAGTCTAATTAATCTCCAATTAATTTAGATGGTATGATGGTTAGGAAGTTAGGGTTTAATTTGGGAATAATAAATTGTGATTAACCCTAATTAATTAAAGGGGAGTTTAATTAGGATTAATGGGTTAGGATTAATCTTAATTAAATTAGAAGTTATATTCACTAAATGATTGTGTATTTGATGCAGAGTGTTGAGTGTCGCGGCTATCTTCGTCGCGGCTATTATTTCTAGACGGGGGGTTCTCGACGCCTGGACTTCTTCATATCGAGGCGGGTACCTCTTTTATGCGTAGTTAGACATAGTTAGCAGTAGGGATATCTGATATCTGTATCTCTGTGCTCTTGCTCCGGTAGTTGTATCCGTTAGCTTTACTGCTTACTATATCTGTATGGATTGATGATGCACAGTTTACCTTATACCTTACGCTAGGATTTAGGTATTGGTGCATACCGGTTATATGGACTACTGCATATCATGTAGATGACAGCAGGGATAGATAGTGGATGATGCATGGGATAGTGACACGCATCATTATTGCACGTAGCATAGGGGACGGCCTTTGACTCCCTGGAGGTTGAGATGGCCGTCGTACTTGCTACTCGTGTAGAGGCATATGTAGGCGACCTTTGACTCCCCTAGTGGTTGAGATGGGCCGTCAGACCTGCCACATGACCTGTCGTGTAGCCCCGTTGACGGACCCGGCGCTGCAACAGGTCCCCTACCTATCCGATGATAGCAGGGACGTTAGAGCGTTACTCCACCCGATGGTGGGGTACGTTTATGGTCTCCGACCCTACCCATTCGGTCTCGCGTGTACCGCCTCATAGACCGTCTGTTCGTGCAGGGAAGACCAGGTCAGAGCCCTACCCACTCGGTTCGCGTGCACTGCGACCTACACCGACTGGCGTCAGGGGTGGCCCATGTTGCATCATGAGCATGCTCTGCATCTCTGCACTTGGTTGTGTTTGCTGCAAATGATTGTTGCACTTGGTTGACATGCATACTACCGGGTTTGGATCGACGCAGGTCGGTATGTAGTTCTTTTACTGCTTATAGTTCAGTTCTGCATTTCTTTTTACTACAGTTATTTTCAGTATTGTAGTAGATAGATAGACGATGACTTACTGCTACTATTTCTTCCTATGCACATTAGACGGTATTCGCTGAGTTCTTAGGACTCACCCCGTTGGCTATGTTTTTCTCTTATCAGGATGATCGTCTGGATGGTTCAGCAGCCTGTCCCAGTTCATGTGTCTCCGAGACGATTTCCGCGTATCTTTTGGTTGTGGTACATGTTGGTACCCTTTTCTTTTATTCATTGTATTTCTTTTCTTTTCCGCTGTTGGTATGTTATACTCTTTTGTGTCGTGTATTGTTACGGCAGTATAGTTGTACTTTTGTGTGCCATGGAGGTTTCGATTCGGTTTTTGGTTTTGTCGTAAGTCGTACCGGTACGCAGTCTTGTCGTCGTTTTTGTTTTATCGTATTACAGTCGCTGGTTTCAGCCCTATAGGCTGGGGTACAAGCAGGCTGAGGTAGTTGTGGTGGTCTGGTTGTTTTGAATTGTCCGCCGAGACGAGGGAGTAGCTGTCCGGTCAGTATCGGACGAGCGGCACCTCGGGGCGTGACATGTCATGCCTTATGAATTAAGATGATGTTCATACCTCTAAGGCATAATGATGTGTGCATGACATACTTTATGAATCAAGTCTATGTTTGTGCCTTTAAGGCATAATGATGCTATGCATTAACTATGAATGATGAAATGCTAAGTATGTTTTATACCATGCTTCATGTATTAAGATCATGTTTATGTCTTTAATTATGCTATGTAAGTTCTATGAATGATGAAATGCCAAGAGCATTTCTTATGATGTAAAAAGAACCATGTGAAGCTATTTTACTTTATGGATGGGCTTGTACCAGACCCAAGTAAGGTCCAAGGGATGGGCTCCTTAGAAAGCCTCGGTTCTGGGACTACCGTAGCTGTCCAACAGGGATGGGCTCCTTAATTAGAAAGCCTCGATTCTGGACTACCGTAGTTGTCCCTAGGCTGAAGGTAGCCTAGTACCCTAGTAGGTCGAGACTAGCTACCTCGCATTTACTTAGGGATGCGCGCAATGATGGATGTATGTGGTACAAGCCGGGGCCCCCTTGATGTTGAGATTTATGTTTAAGTACTTATAATTATAATTTTCAAATAAGCATCCTTATGTTATGTGCATTTAACTCATGCTAATTATTTTATGCACTTATCTCTCATGTTATGCATATATTCCATGTCAAGTACATTATATGCTTATGTTTTATGTCAAGAACTTCTTTATGTTAAGTATTTTATGTGCTTATATTTTATGTCAAGTACTTCTTATGCCATGAGCTCTATGCACTTTCATTACATGTTAAGCACTTCTATATGATTATGTGTTTCATGTACATCTATATGCCTCCTCATGTCAAATGATTTATGAATACCTTCTCATGATATGCTTTTGTTTTATGTTACACTCTCTATGTTATGCCTTTTCCATTGACTATATGTGACGTATGATTTTAGTGAGTAGGAAAAGGTCTTACTAAGTCTATGTGCTTATAAGCTTTATTTTCTTATACCGTAGATCAAGCAAGAGGATACTAAGCTAAGGGAAGCAATAGGAGGGGCAAGTGTGTGTGTGTGGCAGTGACATGGCAAAAGAAAAAGAAAAAGATCCTATTACTCATAATTGTCATATGTCTTATGTTTTGCATTGTCATCTTTAGTTTGCATGCTATACTTTATGATGGTTTTCCTAAAGAACAACTTACTAGGAAAATTTTATTACTTATGTTGCTTATGAACAACTTATGTTGCTTATGAACAACTTATGTTGATTTCTATATCGTGTTTTATTGCTATACTTAACATTGCTAAATTATGATGTTAACATGCTATACCATGATGTGTTCGTTTAGAACAATATGTTGGCTTTAAGCTTGATGGTAGGATAAGTTATGTTTAATGTAAGCATGTTCAAGAATGTTATATCTCACATGCTATGTCTTACTTTTTTATGTTACGACAATGCTAAGTTTACCAAGTAACCATGTTTAAGGATGATAGCTAAGATATGTCAACATGATTCAAGTTTTAATTGCATAGTTTAAACGCATATGTATGAAGTTTTAAATTATTCCGCTGCATTAAGATCTCCATATGTGTATATGTATGTTCGCGTAGCGCCGCCTTTTGCCTACATCGTAAGGCGGGAAGGGCGGGCGTTACAGAATATTTAATAAGAATTAATACGTCATAATATAAAGTTAACATTTTTTATAAAACTTCTAATTTAAATCTAGGATCTAAAGCAAATGCAATTAAACAAATTTCAGGAATTAAATAAAAATATTTTTTCCATTTAGTTTTCGTAGCTATTATACATAAAGTTAATGCTTCATCATTTACATGTTCATTTAATATTAATATTATACTACAAAATTTTACTAAAATTAAATGAGCAGTAGGATATACACTAGAAAGTTGTTCAATTGCATCGTTAAAACTTTTAAAATTTTACAAATACTACTATAAATATTCCATTGTTGTGAAAATAAATATATATTAGTATTACTATTTTGTGCAAAAAATAAACATAATAAATCTTTATATTGAAAAGAATCTTGTAATAATTGATATGTTGAATTCCAACGTGTTGGAACATCACGTGGAAATTTTTTTGGTCGCATTCCATTAGCTTTACAAAATCTACCCCATTGTTTCATTATAGATGGATGAGACCATAAGTATGAAATTGCGATTCTAATTGGTTGAATATAATTATGAAAAAGTTTTAATTCATCTTGAACACATAAATTTAAAATATGGCATACACAACGAATATGAAAAAATAAACCACCAATGACAGGTTGACAAATAAATTTTAGTTCATCTATTGAAGCGGTATTAGAACTAGCATTGTCTCATGATATTGAAAATATTTGATAAGTCAATCCATATTCTTCTAAAACTATGTGTAATAATTGTGCAATGTTATGAGCAGTATGTGATTCATCAAAAACTCTATAAGTTAATAATCTTTTTTGAAGGATCCAAGAGTTATCAATCCAATGACATGTTATATCATATAAGAATGAGTTTGCCAATGATCACTCCAAATATCGAAACATAAAGAAACTTTATTATTTAATTTACTAAATTCTTCAATTAAATTCTTTTTTCCTGTTTTACTAATCTTTTAATTGTACGAGTAAGTGTAGTCCTAGGTACACGTTTAGCAGCAGGATTAAGAGATTCTTTACAAAAATCTTTAAATGTGCATTTAGATCCAAAACTAAAAGAAAGATGTTATACGGATACAAATTTAGCTAATGATTCTTTTAATTTATTATCTGAATATAAAAATAAACCAGAATCAGTACTACTACCGCTAGAAAATCTAGATAATTGTGTTTGAGAGTGGTCAAGCTCATATTCCGTCGGGTGCTTCGTTTCTACATGTCGTTTCAATGACCCATAGCCGGCGGCGGCTTGGAATTTGTAGGAAGCATTGCAATGCTTGCATTTTGCACGCATTTCTCCCGACGGAAGTGTGACCTTCTCAAAATGTTTAGTAAAAATAGACGATTTTAAAGGAGGATTTTCCCGAACCTTAGAAGTAATCGCATCGGTACTTTCTTGCGTTTCGGGGATCGGAGGGCGTTGGGGCTGAGCCTCGGTCTCATCATCGGTGGATTGAATTTGAAGGTTGAGATCCTTGTATGCAATTTCTTTTCCCCTCCGAGATCGAGATGATGAAGCTCCGTGACCTCCTTCCATTATCGTCGAAAAATGAAGAACGCGAAGAGAAGTTGAGAGTTAGAGAGTTGAGAATGAGAGATTGAGAGAAGAGAAGTTGTGTTGTGTGTGAAAATGATGAAATGAGCTCCATGTTTATAGAGTTCGGATCATAACGGTCATTAAATCATAGCCATTGATCAAAAAACGGTCAAATGATCTCATCCGTCGAAAAAAGAAAAAAAAATCAAAAAAGCCTCCAACGGCACTGAACCGGCGGTTAACCGCCGATTCGCGGGTTCTGGGGGCTGGAATTGGAACCGGCCCGACATCCTGCCGGGCCGGTTCCGATTCGCCCCGGCGAACCGGGTCAACCCGTTGACCCGGGCCGGGTTCGGGCTGGACCGGGCCCGGGGTCGGGTCTAGTTACAAAGACAAGCAGGTAAATTATCCATTACTCCTTAACTCAGAGAGAGAGTTGGATTATAGTTAATAGCTAAATTTCAAATAGAAACAGAAAACTTAAAACTAGTGACGATTCCCAAAGTCAAAATTGTCGACGTTATAATTGTCAACTAATGTCTCGGTTATCGGCACTGATTATGAAATTTCCGGAATATTAATCAACGAGAATCGGCAAATTTGTCGACGCATGAACGCTAGTTGCTTGTTGCCCATTCAAAAGCTTGAAAATTAGAACCCGTACTTCATTGGTGTGGTCCAAGCACAACGGCGAGCAAGAAAAACAACACGTTGCCTCCAAGAATCTTGCTGGATCCAACTGCTCAAGACAAAATAAAAAACACAAACCAGTCCATAACCAAAAAAAATGAAAAATTTGGACAACAAATATACACCCCCCCCTAGCTCCCCTCCAACCTTCCAAAGTCTCCTCAATCCATCCCTTCAGTACTCACCCCTTTGTAGGGTTTGTATCTAGTTCAGGGTGCGTGATCTAGGCCTAGCTATAGATACTGGATCTTCCTTATTATGCACGATCGAGAACGTCGAGGAGGTAGAGGCGTATGATCGATGCATGGTGTCTCCAGATGATATAGCTAGGAGTCGTGCCTGGTTCCCTGCATGCCACACACAGAGGCTGATCTTTGGGGGATCGGTCGCTGCGGGTGGCGTGCAAGGAGCCAAGCATGCCTTCTTCTCTTTGCTAATTTCCCTCTCTTTTGATATATTTTCATTCTTGACGTCAAAAGCGATTTTCGATCGGAAATGAATGGATTCGCGCATGAGAGTATATTAACCGTGCCCGTTAACTATTTTTGCAGGGTTTAGCTGAAAGGAGGGGCGAGATCACCTTAGTCGATGGGTTCCAATGGTGAAGCCAGAAATTAAATTTTATTTGGGCTATAAAGAAAAAATGACTAATGAGGTTGGGTAACGTCAAATCTCGGACGATCAATTCGGTACCATGGAAGTTTTCCACCGGCCGCCAAAGTAAATTGGAAATGCTCACTGCAGGTGATTCAGAAGTCCAGCATCTCATGGCTCACACCTCATTTGGAGAATAAATTCTAATAAAATATGTCGTAGTTAGGCATTGAACCATAAATATCTGAGATGCAACTAATCATCATTTCACTGCATCATAATCCCATTTATTTGAGCTAAAAAGGCCCAGAGAGATGGGGGATTGATGGTGACATTGGACCCATGGTAATAAAGTAGAATTTATTTAAAAATTTAGAAATATAAAAAAATAATTAATAAAGTAAAATGATATTCGGATGGCCCCGAGCTAAAACCCCGGTACAACAAAGACTGGTATAGTCTTGATGAAAAAAAATAATTAACGAGGTTTTTCCAACCTCGGGCGACCGGCCCGGTCCCACGGAAGTTTCCCATTGGCCGCTAGGGTAAATCGGGAAGCGCTCGCGGTGGGCGTTCTAGAAGCCCAGCGTCCCAGGATTCGCGCCTCATTTGGAGGAAAAATTCTTGCAAATACGCCGTAGTTGGGGACGACGAGTCACCATAGCGCAAACCACGAAGATGATGACGGGGAGAAGAAGATCGCACCTTGCGAGATAACACGAGCGTTAATGGAACACGCCGAAGGTTTTCCGGAGGAGCCCACTCCGACGCTGAAGTCAGAATCTTAACCTCTTTCAGGAGGACAACGAGGAAATGTAATTTGTGCGAGTTCAGAAAGCCTATCCCCTTATCTGGGTGCCTAAGCGTTTTATATACCTGAGTGCTTGATCATATGTGTCTCCACGCTCTCCTCCACGTTCCGTGATCGTCGATTACATGATAACTTTTAGGTAACGGTCGTGGCGATTATTAAGGTCTTAATTGTCGCAAGCGGCGGACAAAAATTATCCGACGACCTTCCTGATATGGTAAGAGGAACGGTTACTTGAAGTCGGGTTCTCTGCTCGCGGTGCTGCGAAGGCAGATAGCCCGACTTCAAGTAACCCGGGAGGGGACATCCCGAGGCCAACTCGGGAGAGCAGAGCCCGAAGATTAATATGTCAAATAGCTTGACTTCAAGTAACCGTTCTTCTTTCCAAATTAGGAAGGTCGTCGGATAGTTATTGTCCGCCGCATACGATAATTAAGGTCTTAATAATCGACGCAGTCGTTACCTAAAAGAAATCATGTAAACGACGATCACGGAACATGGAGAAGAGCGTGGAGACACATATGACCAAGTCCTCAAGTATATAAAGCGCTTAGACACCCAAGTAAGGGGGTAGGTTTTCTGAACTCACACAAATTATATTTCCTTGTTGACCTCCTGAAAGAGGTTATGATTCTGACTTCAGCGTCGGAGTGGGCTCTGCCGAAAAACCTCCGGTGTGTTCCCATTAACGCTCGTGTTAATCTCACAGGGTGCGATCTTCTTCTGTCCGTCATCGTCCTCGTGGGGTGTGCTCTGGTGATTCGCAGTCCGCGTCGATTCTTTCTGGAACAGTATTAAATTGATAAATCAGTTTGTCTAAGACTCTATTAACTGAGGAGAAAAAGAGGAGGCAAACGAAAGGCAATGAGAAAAGAGAAGAAAAGAAAAGGAGTGTCATGCCCCAGAGGCCCGTGCTCGCTCGAAAATCGGGCAACACCTCTCTTGTACGGCAGATAATCTGAAACATATACACACTACAAGAAAAACATATTTTACCGACGGATATTTCCATCAGAAATTCTCGACGGAAAATATATTTCCGACGGAACAATATCCCGTCGGAAATTTCCGACGGAATTCTATTTCAGTCGAAAATTTCCAACAAAAAATATATTTCCGTCGAAAATTTCTGATGAAAATATATTCCATTGGGAAAATCCCACGTGGGATGAGTTTTTCCCGACGAAATTCTATTTTCATCGGAAATTTCCGACGGAAATAGAATTCCATCGAAAAATTGAATTATTTGGGCAGATTGACTTCCCCTTTCCCTCACCCGTACTCCATCCGTCTGCGATCCGCATCGTCGCCACCTCCGGTCTACTCCCTCGCTCGCGGTTGGTCGTACTTCGGTAAGTCTCATATTTTTTTCTCCTTTCTTCGGCGGGCCGGCATGATCGTCGCCGCGGTCAAATCTGGCCGCGCACGGGCGCGACCGGCTAGATCTTGCAGCGCATGGCTGGCCAGATCTGGCAACGCTCGGCCGGCCAGATCTGGCAGTGCGCGGTCGCGAGCTGGCCGCTCCCGGCCAGAGCTGGCACGTCAGGCAAGAGCTGGCCGCGGCCACGCCTGCGTCCGGCCAGAGTTGGCCGGGCGCCCTGGCTAGGGCATGCGGGCGTGCTTCGGAAGCTCTCGTTTACGAGTCCTAGTTCAAGTTAATTGGCACTATCAAGATTCAATAATGATTTTAACTATAATTTTTTCCTTAGGTTATTGCTTTTGCTAGTCTTCTCCGACTTGTATCTAATCTTCAGGTATAATTCGTTCTTATGTTTTTTGTTATTTTAGAATTTTATTAAATTAGCAATTACTTGTTATTTTAGTCTTTAATAATGAGGTATCTTTTGTTATTATATGATTTAATTATTTTGTTAATTTAGCATGTTATTTTAGAACTATTATTATAAGAGATAACATTTAGAATTAATAATTTAGCTATATCTTACTTAACACCATGATACTTGCTTTCATTAGAATAATTTAGGTATATATTAATTAATTTATTTTAATTTTATTCTGATTAGGCAATAATGTATATGAACAAGGCATGGATGTACAACTGATTATACAATGAATTTATCAGAGATGATTTTATTACTGATCTTGAACAATTTATGAATTTATTAGAGATGATTATATATTAATTAAAGTGTTCGTGTAATCATAGAAAATATAAAAATATAAACTACCGTGATGAGGATACGGTCAGAGTACATATTTGTAGATATGTATTTGTGGCAAATTACTATAATTGGTACTGTCATGGAGAACCTTATGTATATGAATCAATTGGTCCTTCTGTTGGTTCATCATCTGATACTTTTGTTGCGTCCCTCAAACCATCAACTAATGATATTGCAATACAATCAATAGTTCAAGATGCGATGAATGCAGCTGATTATTCCAACATAAATGAAATATCTGCACCTTAATATCAACAATTATATGAAATGTTAAAGTCTAGTGAAAGAGAATTATGGGAAGACATTCCTTCTGGTTATTCTCAGTTATCAGCTACTATAAGGTTATTAAATATGAAAGTAGAACATCATTTTTCAGAAAGATGTTATAATGAAATATGTCAATTAATGTCAGAGTTAGTCCCTGCTGATAACATAATGACTGATAGCTTCTACAATACAAAGAAATTGGTTAGAAGTTTATGTTTGCCTATAGAAAAGATTGATTGTTGTTTAAATAACTGCATGCTATATTAGAATGAAGACAATGAATTAAATGAATGCAAAATCTGTAGTCACCCGCATTATAAGCATCGTACTCGTAAACCAGGGAAGAAGAAGAAAAATATTGCATGGAAAGTCATGTATTATTTTCCGTTAACTGCTAGACTTCAACGCTTATATGCATCTACCGATACAGCAAGCTACATGGTGTGGCATCATGAGCGTGAACACGAAGCGGGTATTATGTGTCATCTCTGTGATTCTCCTGCATGGAAACATCTTGATACTGTATATCCTTCATTTGCAATGGAACCTCGGAATGTTAGATTGGGTCTTTCTACAGATGGTTTTCAGCCATTTGGTCAGTCAGAACAGCAATATTTGTTGGATCAGGTTGGTCCGGCTAGAGGGGGTGAATAGACGGCTAATAAATGAAAAAGTGGTGGAAACTCGTCTATTAAAAAAAAACTTGGTTGCAACTTGGTCGTTGCTTCCAAGACGGTTAAAGCTCAAAAAAAATCTCCTTGTGGCGGAGAAGCCTTACAACTGAAGCACGCTAGCTAGACTTTAGAGAGAATTACAAGAATGAATTGAAATATTGATTCTAAAGCTAAATCTCTAAGCCTATTTATAGTACAGGAAGATAAATCTTGACCGTTGATTCGTTAATCGGATAAACTCTAATTAAGAAAGAGATAAATATTATTATCTCTTTTAATCAGCTCCTTTGAATTAATCGGCTCCTTTAAAAGCTTCGGATGGCAACCGAAGCAAGCCCTCCACGTGTGCTTGTGCGCTTGGGATCAACTTTTCTTCAACAACGCTTCATCTTGATCTGATTGCTTCTCAAGTCTTTGATAAGTTTTGACTAAACAACCGTATATTGTGATCCACGTGTGGAGCTTGTAAAAAAACTTCACACAAGCTTTAATTAAAAGCTGGTAAGCCGTATATTGTGATCCACATGTGGAGCTTGTAAAACACTTCACACAAGCTTTAATTAAAAGCTGGTAAAGTGTGATCCACGTGTGATTTATAAGAGCTTTAAAAGCTTTAATTAAAAGATTTAATATAAAAGCTTTAATTAAAAGCTTTAATATAAAAGCCTTTATAAAAGACTTTAATTCAAGTGTTCGTCTTGATCCAAGTCCAAGTCAAAGACAACTTGGTTGACTGTTCGTAAGTAGATCTTCTAGGTGATTTCTGACCAACCGGAGTTAGGCTCACCCGAACCCGACTCCGACCTTTCGCCCCTCGAGCGCGCTTCCTTCCGGCTTCTCGTCCCTCGGACATCGCGCACGTCCTTCTTGGTCCACCGGCGTACTCTTCCGTAACTTTCGCGTCCCTCAGATTGCACCGAGCCCGTCGGCTCACTTCCCCGTGCAATCTTTCTCGTCCGCTGCGTCTTACGCTCGACTTCCTCCATACCTAGGTTCCTGCACACTTAGCAGAGGGATTAAAACCAACATGACCTAACCTAACTTGGTTGATCACATCAAAACCAACCGGGGCACCAACAATATTCATCTTGGTCAGTAATATTGACACCTTATAGTTTACCTCTATGGATGTGCATGAAAGACGAATTTATATTCCTTACTGTTCTGATTCCTAGTCCAACCAATCCTAAAGATAAGATAGATGTTTTCCTTCAACCTCTAATTGCTGAGCTGAATGAATTATGGAATGTAGGTTTAATGACTTATGATGTTGCAAGTAAAACAAATTTTTGTTTGCAAGCTGCATTATTATGGACAATCAGTGATTTTCCAGCATACTCAATGTTATCTGGATGGAGCACAACTAGTAAATTAGCATGCCCACACTGCATGACAGATTCTGATACATTTTCATTACCTTGTAGTGGGAAGGTATCTTGGTTTGATAATCATTGAAAATTGTTACCCGTCAACCACCCTTTTAGGCGAAACAAACAAAATTTCCTTAAAAATGTTATAGTCAGAAAATGTTCTCTAATTTATGCTTCAGGTGAAAAGATTATTGATTAAATAGACAGTTATGGATTCCTACCAGTATCTCAACCTGGTTCTGATGAGATAAATAAATACATTGTTAGGATGTGCAAGTATGGATGGAAGAAGAGGAGTATTTTTTAGGAGTTGCCATATTGGAAGTATCTTCTCATTCGACATAACTTAGATGTCATACATGTTGAGAAAAATTTCTTTGATAATATCTTTAACACTGTCATGAATGCGCATGGAAAAACTAAAGACACAGCAAAATCATGTGAGGAATTAAAAGAACTAGTTAACATACCAGAGTTGCATATGAATCAAGCAACTAATAGATTTCCAAAGGCTTGTTATACATTGGACAAAGATGGTAAAGAAATTTTATGTAATTGGTCAAGAGAAATAAAATTCCATGATAGGTATGCCTCAAATATGGCTCGATGCGTGGATATGAATAAGTTGAAGATGTTTGGAATGAAGAGTCATGATTGTCATGTGTTCATGCAAAGACTAATTCCAGTAGTTTTCCACGACTTACTTCCATAAAATGTTTGGCAAGCACTTACAGAATTGAGTCTTTTTTTTTAAGATTTAACGACAAGGTGTATTATGATGGATGATATGCTTCGGCTAAAAATAGGCATTCCTCTAATACTATGCAAGCTAGAGCCCATATTTCCACCCAGTTTTTTTGATTCAATGGAATATTTTCCAGTACATTTACTATATGAGGCAGAAATAGCTGGTACAGTGCAGTATAGATGGATGTATCAATTCGAACGATTTTTGAGAAAGTTAAAGAAAATAATGTTCGTAACAAAGCAAGAGTTGAGGGGTCAATATGTAATGTCTATCTGGTTGAAGAAGCATCTTTTTTCTGCTCTTATTATTTTGCTGACAATGTGAAAACCAAATATTGTAAGTGTCCTAAAAATTCTGATGATACTCAACCGAATGACCCATCATTGCTTTCTATTTACAACTTTCCCGGTAAGCCAATGGGTGCATCTGTTACTAGATGGTTAACTGAACAGGAATATGATGCTGCAAGAACATACATACTGTTAAATTGCGATGAGGTTAAACCATACATAAAGTAAGTTGACTACTCTAATAATCCTGTTATCCTATATTATATGTTTTCTTGATATACCAATCGACTTAAAATATTTCTCTATCACAGCTTATACAAATAACAACTATATATACAAAATCCATCAATGGGTGCAAGTGAGGTCGCTGAAAAGTTAGAGGCCGAATTTGTATTATGGTTTGAAATATATGTAAGTTGCAATATCATCAAAAAATTTATATATTTATGTCTATTCAGTTTGGTCTTAATTTATGTTATAATTTATGTAGGTGAAAGACCGCAGAATATCAAATGTGCAAGATGATAGAATAATGAATCTTGCATTAGGACCGCTTCGTAAAATAAAGGTCTACTCTGGATACTATGTTAATGGGCTCAGATTCCATGTGGCACAACGAGATTCACGGAGATTAACATATAATTCTGGAGTTTGTGTTAAAGGATAAATCGACAACAATAACACAGAGTTTGATTATTATGGTAAACTTGAAAAAATCATAGAGATTGAATATCCTGCATTACCTATAAAACGGTGTGTGTTGTTGAAATATTCATGGTATGATCCAACCCCAAGAACAAGTACAAGAATATATCCAAACTATAAATTAGTGGAGGTTAATAAAAATAGAAAGTTCAACAAATTTGAACCTTTTATTTTTGGGGTACAAGCGAGTCAGGTTTTTTTTATCTTGAATACCCTACGAAAAGAAGGAGATCTAGTGAATGGTTGTCTGTTTGTCGAATGAAGCCTCGCTCGACTATAGAAATGTCGAACACCATCACTGCTCAAAATCATGATGCATTTCAGAATGACGAAGTAGAGAGACATTTAATTGATTCACAACTTCCATCCACGTCTGATTTACTTGTAGATGTTAATGTGCCTTATGAGGATATAGATGATGAAGAGATGTCTAGCAGTGAGGATCTTGTTGAACTATGAGAGTCTAGTGAGGAGGACATCGATGCTAATGATATATAAATAATGTCATTATTGTTCATCTAGTAAGTGATGTGTTGTTATATTATATTGTATTTTTATTACCGTGTTACTCACCTTTATTATGATGTGTTGTTATATAGTATTTTGCAGACATTTCTATGGCAGACCAGCAGGCAGTGATTTCCCATGGCCATCGAGTTTTACGCATTGTTGGAGATGTGTAAGTAATTGTTGTTAGATGTAATTAACGTTCATATATTATTTTTAATATCTTATATTGATATGTTTATTTTTGGTTATGCAATTTTACTCCAGATGGTCATAGGGTTTCCAATTATATCACAAGTAAATTTAAAAAACGAGCATGCAGATCTATAACATAGAGGCATGTAGATCACGAAATAAAGACATTTTATTATAATGAATTTGTAGTAAGTAAAATCAATATATATTTGATTTTTATATTATATTTACCCATTACTATGATAAATTTTGAATTTATAATTGTAGAAAAGATATACATGGGAGGAGGGCCAGGAGAAAATTTTTAAAGCAACATGAAATAGTTATTATGCCAAGCTTTACAAAGACTACCTCTATTATATCAGACGAAATGAAGTAAAACCGACGTATGTTTCTGAGGAGATATGGAGTGCATGGACGGCCACCTGGGCTGAACAGAGGCGGAAAGAAAATGCCGATAAGGCTCGAGCTAATAGAAACACCGAGCCAGGCGACCCGAGTACCGAAACTGCTCAACATGCGTCTGGTTCCAAATCTATGGTAGAGCATGCTATTGATTTGGTAAGTTTAATTTAATATAATACAAAATATAATTATCATTTATTACCATACTTGTATGATATTTGCCTAATATATATTTGTATACAGGAACGAGAACTAGCTCGACCGCCCACCAGTATGGAGGTTTTTGTGAGGACCCACAAAAAAAAAAGATGGCACATTCGTGGATTCTCGTTCTGCGGCCATCCATGTAAGAACATTACTTAGTGTTTATTTTAATTACATTTTAGTACTTTTCATCGAATTACTTTTTAATCATGTTCTATTTTACAATATAGGCGAAAATGACCGAGAGAGTCGCTCAGGCATCTCAGCCTGCAGTAGAGCGGGAAGAGTCGCAAACTCTATCCACTGAGGCACTTAATGACATTTATTATGATGTTGTCAGTGGACGGACAAAGAACTCTACCCTCTACGGCCTTGGCTCTCAGGCTAGAGTTGCATTTGATGATCGCTTGAGGACTCCGAGGGGTCGTTCTAGTTACCGTTCATCTTATTCTAGTGAGATGCATAGAATATTAGAAGAAAATCGAGATCTGCGCACTCAAGTTCAAACAATGCGAGGAGAGATGGTGGAATGGATGACCGCTGAGAAGGAGAGGAGGGTCGCTGATGAAGCGGCGAGGGCCGCTGAAGGAGCAAGGAGAGATAAGGAGCATCAGCAGCTTGTTGCAAAAAATAGAGAACTCATGAGTCGTATGCGATTCCTCCTAGATTCTTTGCCTTGTCTGCCATCACAGGACACTCCAAGGCCCTCTCATCCTTCGACTAATTAAGTTTTTTTTAGGTATGTTCAATTACATATTAATTTTTTAATTTATGATTAATCTATTGTTGGGTGTGTGTTCTTTTTTTTGTATATTAAACCTTGTAAAATATATTTATTCTGTTTATATAGTCTACTAATATATTGATTTGATTTTTATTTTAGGGATCCTCTGTGATTCAGGGAACACAGAGTTGGATATGATTGTAGTTGTTTTTGTTCAGGTATGATTGTAGTAGATTTTTATTGTATTGGATATGTTTGAATATTTACATGATGTTTGATAGTTTGGTATATTGTATTTGATAGCTTTATGTTTGTATTTGATAGCTTTATGTTTGTAGTTTGGTATTGGATATGCTTTATGTTTGATAGTTTTGTATTTGATAGTTTGGTATATTTACATGATATTCGAATTGCATTTGATCAGGTTTGTAAATTGTTTTGAATGTAATTCATGTTGTTAATGTGATGGTTGTTATATAGTGAATTTGGTTCTTTTTCTTTTTTACACTGCATACACAAGTGCATATGTTGACTGTTATGCAGTCCCTTTCAAAATTCACTTAGGCTATTGCATTTGCAGTTCATGCGGGGTTAGTTAAAAATACGCTAAGATGTATTACACTGATTGACCGTCTAGCAGCATGCGTCTTTATGAGCAATTTGATATGGTATACAAAACAACCTTTTATGTTTATGCTTTTAATATTGTAAATGCTCCTTCGCAGATGTAAGCTGATGCACAAAAATATGCACGTATTCATAAGAAATTTTATAGGCTAAAGTTGCAAGGAATTGAGATAGTCGTCTTATTCATATTGGCTTTTTTTTTCATGGTTAGGCATTGCATATGAATAGAACGTGTATATATATGATAAGGTCTCTTCAAGATACACACTTCTTGCATGAACTGGACGATTTCAACTACATTATACATTTCTCTGATAACTAATATTTCCAGCAAGCAATGCAATTCTTTCAAGACAAGGGCCATGCAAGTGAAGGAAGGACTGGAAAATGTTGTTCCTGGAATAGATGTTTCAATCAACCCTGATAAAGTATGTTCCTATGCTTCTGAGCATTGCACATCTAATGGTTTGTGTTCAATCAAATAGTTTCTTGATGTGTATGGACTGCATGCACTCCTTTTAATGATCATGGAGTGTATTCCGTATTTGCTTAGGTTTAGTCTTGCTAATTTCCATGTTGGCCAAATCATTTGTGCAAATCATTCATATGTAATGTGTTCTAAACAATGGAGGGATAAGATCTGTAAGCATATTCAAACTTCCATGCAAATCATCGAACGATGTTGACTATGCATGTGTTCTTTTGGAACCCTTTCTAACTTCAATCATTTCATGTTGTCAATGTGATGGTTGTTATATAGTGAATGTGATGATTGTGAATGTAATGGTTGTTATCTAGTGAATGTGATGGTTGTGAATGTGATCTAGTGATTCAGGGGCGGAGCCACCCATGGGCTAGGGTGGGCTCCAGCCCCACCTAGAATGTCAAAATTTAGATATATAACTGTTTAATATAGGAATGTACGTAGTGATAAAAATCCAAAATGTCAAAATCTACGTACATTTCAGGGTGGCATCACTACTTACATTCC
Organism: Boesenbergia rotunda; assembly: GCA_024364735.1. Lineage (NCBI taxonomy): Eukaryota > Viridiplantae > Streptophyta > Magnoliopsida > Zingiberales > Zingiberaceae > Boesenbergia > Boesenbergia rotunda. The sequence goes on along the minus strand of JAGFNQ010003437.1, from coordinate 105,748 downwards.
AAAAACAAACATATTAATTAAGATTGTGAAGTTGAAAAATAAATATAATAGAGATTATTAAATTATTAACATAAAATGAAGATATTGAATTTAAATTAGATGGGATGTGAATTAAATTTAATGATCAGATGAGGTGATTAATAGTATATTATTCAAATTGAAATTGATTTGATCGAGTTATGACCCAATTAAATGATAAGTTAAAAAAATTTGATTCATTTAAAATAATTAAGATATTTTTAAAAAACTTTTTCTTTCTTCTTTGTTTTTTCTTCCACGCGCATATTAGCAACCACCGTTATATGCCACCACCCTCCTCCATGCACCAACAGCTTCACCTGACAACTCTTATATTGCTTAGATTAAGAGAAATCATAATTTTACTTATTTTTTAATCGTGTTGTATTCTCGTTCAAAGTGATTGTTATAGGTACAACAATCAATTTAGCATATGAGATAAATAATTTTTTATTGATATTAAAAAATAATTAGTTAATTTGAATTAATTATGATTCATTGTATATGTTTGATTTATGACTGTCTTAAGTGAAAATTTTATCCATTTGATTTAGTTTAATTTTTGTCTCATATATTGCGCTAATATTATTTATTGATTGATTTATTATTGTAGATTTTGAAATTGTATGATTTTGAAATAAAATGTGACAACTTTAAAATTAATTATTTTGAATATTTAAAAATAAATTATGATTATTTGAATTGTCATAATATTGGATAATAATATTTATGAAATTTTAAGTTTGAATTTTATTAAAAATTATATTATTTTAAATTTTAGACGACGATGAACCTCAGATAATTATGAATCCTGGCTACGCCTCTGTAGTGATTGATCTAGACTCATTGTCTTACTGGATTGTTGTTATATATCTGTCTTATTGGTCACAAAGGACATCATAAAGATAGCAGATTTTGGCCTTGCTCGGGAAATTTGTTCACGCCCACGATACACTGAATATGTTTCTACTCGCTGGTAAACTTCTTAACCTTTTTTTCTGTTTAAAACTTTATACTATAGTTGTTTTACATATTCTAACATTCCGATGCATTTGGATGTGCTAGGTACCGAGCACCTGAAGTTTTGTTGCAATCATCTATTTATAATGTTGCAGTTGGTGGGTTATTAATTAATAACAAGCTTGTTAATTAGTCTAAAGTTATGCTTATGTGGTTATTTATATTGATGCATTTCTCTTGATTTAGATATGTGGGCAATGGTTGCTATTATGGCAGAACTATTTACTCTAAGGCCACTTTTTCCAGGTGCAAGGTAATCATGATGATTCACTTGTGTAATTGATTTTTAAAAAGCTGAAACTGTGGCTTTCCATTTAGTTTATCATCTTGTTTAGTTTGATTTACAATGAGCAAGAATCTTTCTTATAAACTAAACTTACATGTCAAACTGCAGAACTCGTGTTCTTTGAGATGTTCTGTTCGTGTCAAAAAATATTGAAAGAGGCTTTCCATAACAACTCACTGAACAGATTGCATAGAAACTAATAAGTTAAAATATATTTATAGTTTAAAGTGTTTTCCCCTAGTTAGCTACTCACAAGTTTTTTTAAACTTTTGTGATTATGTTTATTGGGACATTCGTCGAGCATTAAGTTTCATTCAGCTTGGTGGTTTTCAATCAACATTTCATATGTGCTGATAAAATCTAGCGTGAACAATGACTAGCTTTTTAATGCCTGATACGAAGTTTTTCCTACACTATTGTAGAATGAATTCATATTCCAATTAAAGTTTCATTTTAATTTTCATTTGGCTGACCGGTGAGGCAATGCCCGGATCCATAAAGGTTAACTCCGCTTGGTTATTGGTTGTGCATGTGTTCAAATTTCTAACTCATTTCTTGTGTACTATTTATTTTTTCCTCTTCCTTTTGTTTTGTAGTGAAGTAGATGAGATTTACAAGATATGCAGTGTGATTAGTAGTCCAAATGAGAACTCTTGGGTTGAAGGGTTGCAACTAGCAGATGTGATGAAATATCAGATCCCTCTGGTAATTTTTTTAACCAAAGTTTCCTTACAGCATCAGCTGATGGCAAGTTGCGTGGTGTCTGTCAGCGCTTTATTATGAAAGTTGTATTATGCAATACCAGGTTACGTGATATTATGTGCTAGCTGGGGGATTTGTTTACATCATTTGATACGTTAAAGGTCATATATACCATCGCACCAAACATCCTATTCTATAGATTTATTTTCTTCTGAATATGGGTCTACTGTGCCTTGTCTTTCTTTTCCAGAACCATAAGAATTTTTTTTTTCATGTTAGCTTGAATTATTTTCTTGGATATGTAAACTTACTGTCCTTGATTTTTTTTTTCATACGTCATTTTCCTAAATAACCTATAGTCATCGAGTTCATTAAATTTATATTGTACTAAGTGAATGCAAACCCCCTTGGTTGAGAAATGCATTATCATTTCTCTAGGTTTCTGCAACTAGATCCCAAATCAAACCAGCTCTAGATGTGATTACCTGTTTTACCTTAAAGCATTCTTTTAGGTTGAGTTCACTCAGATGGATAACTAAGAGCAGAAAGGGGAAGGAGGAAGAAATGCATTGAGTTGATTCTAAATCAATGCATTGTCACATGCAGTCTATTGCTTTATGGGACTTGAAATTAGCCTATGTTAATGGAAGGATCGGGATTAAAATTTTGGAACATTATTTATTTATTAAATGCTACTGTATTGTTTGGTAGGCATCCTCTTAGTTATTTCGGATGTCTTATATTTGATGGTTTACCTAAGTACAATTAAATTTTGATTTTTTTTATTTACCGACGGATTTCCGACGGAATTAATATTCTGTCGGAAAATATCGGAAACATTTCTGACGGAATTTTATTTCCGTCGGAAATTTCCGACGGAAACCTCCCCGATTTCCGTCGGAAATTTTCAACGGAACCGTAATTCCGTCAGAAATGTCCAACGGAATTTTTATTCGGTCGGCAATATATTCCTATGGAAATAAAATTCCGTTGGTAATTCCTTAACGACGGATTTCACCCCGACGGAGAAAATTTTGTCGGAATTGCATCGGTAAGTGCGTTTACCGATGGAATTCCGTCGGTAAATTCCATCGGGAATGCTATTTTTTGTGGTAGTGACATACATCACTCCACACAGATAAAGCTCAGCCACACTCGGCTAGCATCTACTGTTAGATATATTTGATATCTAGTGTGAATGGAAAAGAGGTGGTGGGACTTTAGTCCCACATTGGAACTTTCCATTGAATGGAAAGTGAAGAGGAGAATAAAGGGACTCCCTTGTGAGTGGGGCTTTAGTCCCACATTGGGAGTTTTAAGGCAAAATGTTTGGTTTATATTGTATCACAAGCATGATAGTTGTGAACAAATACTAGGGGAGAGGCTCTCTCTCACGCGTGGATGCGCAGGGGGGTGCAAATCCAGGGCCCGGATTTGTACTAAACCAAGTGAACTCGTGTGCGTGCATGACCAGCGCACGTCGAATGTCCGACCGGTCGGGGCAAAATTTGTCCAAGCAGTTGAACCAAAGTTTTGCCAAATTAATTTTTGCTCACATGTAACTGATGCATTAATTTTGATTAATGCGAGATCGGTAACCCCCAGACGTTTGGATCTGGTCGGGTAAATGGCAATAAATGACGATTAATTCGTCATTATTCACTACGGGGGTCTGAGCCTATATAAAGGGGCTGACCGAGAGCAAAAGAAAGAAGAAGCTACAAAGAAATTCTCCTCCGCTCCAACTCCACCTCGTTCCCGACCTCTGCTGATAGCAGTCGGGTACTTCCTCAGTTCGCCACGAGCAACGAGTGCTCCGTTGTGCCCGTGGTCGGCTGTTGTATCCTGAGAGATAGACGTCTGTCTGAGCCTCGAAGCACCGCCGGAGGAGGACGAATATGTTTCAAAGAAATTGCGCTTCGCAAGCCTCAGCGCTTTCCTGGTCGGTCGGGAGACGTCCGACCACTACTCGGGAGATCCCAGTCGGGAAACTCCACTCGGGAATTCCAGTTCGGGAATTCCACTCGATCGCTCGGGAGCTCACTCAGCAATACCGCTCGGGAGCTCACTCGGCAATACCGCTCGGGAGCTCACTCGGTAATACCGCTCGGGAGCTCACTCGGCAATACCGCTCGGGAGCTCACTCGGCCGTTTCGCTCGGAGCTCACTCGGCCAATCGGGAAAACTGCTCGGGTCGGGAGATTCCACGCGGGAGCTCATTTGGCCACACCGAAATTTCGCTCGGGATCTTCACTCGGGAGCTCGGGAACCTCACTCGAGAAGCTTCACTCGGGAGCTCGAGAGACTGTTGCTAGAGAAGAAGGCAACTCGGGCCACTCAACAGAGATAAGTTGAAATTAGTTTCTGTAATTTCAATTTACTGTAAATCTCCAAATATCCTCCAACATCTACACAATCAGAAATAAAAGAAAACGTACCACAATCATGCAATTAAACAATTTACATAATAAATGATATTCAAAATAAATAAATTTTCGTAAACTAAAATACAACAAATTAAAATCCAGTAGAAGTAATTAAATACACGTCTAACAGAAATTCAAATACCATCCAAAATAATAACAAAACCAAAGTGACACCAATATGATAAAAATAATCACAAAAGTACAAAAACGAAAACAATCTATTCAAGACTGGGGACTGGCAGCTGGATCCTCTCCTGGCGGCACGAGGCGCGACTATCGACTACCTATTTCTTTATACATATCTTTGTTTCTTTTGGAAGCAGTAACATTCGTTGTTGATTTTTCGAAACCAGTAACACAATAAAAAAATATGGTTCCATATTTTTTTCAGATAAACAGTAAAAAGAAATAGAGATATGTATAAACGAAGATAACGACTACAACACATACATGATCGGATAAAACACATATTCACCTAAGTTGTTTGGTAAATTGCCGAAACTTTACGTTACCTTACCAACATAAAAATCATCTCTCGTCTAGTTCTTGCATTTATAACTCAATCATTTTTGAGTTCATTACATACCCATCTAGCTAATGGAAATGCACCTTTAAGATTACTATACCGAATCATTATGATCATCAAATCTATTGAATAGTCCATATCTTTGCCTATAAATTCATCCTTGCATAAAACTCTTTTAATTTATGTTACCATTCTAATATCATATTTTTCTTATTGAGTCCATGTATCTTTAAACAATTCTTCCAAATAACTTTGGCCTACAACATTATCAATGCTTCTCTCGAATTGCATATATAATTCTAATTCTCTTTAGTACTCGTCATAACACTAGCAAAAGTGGAAGATGTTATCTTATTATCGCTAGTATTTATGTTTGGTGTATGATCACCGAGTCGATATTCATTTTTTAATCAATCGATTCCATCTTAAATGACACTACTTCATCGAAAAATATATCCCTGCATTGATGCAATCGTAATTAACAATCACTTCTATTAAATATGTTAAAATTTCTATAAAATATTTCTATAACACACTAGCCAAGCGAAGGATGACAATAAATCATCACATGTTCCTAATTTTCTAATTACCAATTTCAAATTTTTAAATTTCACATACAAGTAGCTTTAATCTTATAACCACATTTTATGCATTGATTCAAGGTATTCTGAATTGAATTCTCAAGATTATAAGGGAAGACATTAAAGTTCTGATACATAACATTAAGATAGTAACATGATCGCAAATTTACTAAATCATTTTGTCAAGATTTTATATAATATAAATCTAGACATTATATTAATTGATTTACATATTAGTAGAATAATATTTACATGTTCAACACAAAATTAATCAGAAAACAAACTTCGCCCATACAACGATATAAACTATCATTCCTACTGTGATTTATTTTTCTATAATAATAAAGATAATTATTAGATAAATATAACGAATATTTCTCAGCCTAGAATAATGGTAAGGGAAATTTGAGATGTTACTGTCACCTAACCAGGTTTGCAGCATCTGTGGAAGGCTGGTTCAAAATATTTTACATCTACTTGAATTTTTAGGACCTCGTGTTACACTTGCTTATACCTCCCTTCAACTGTTCTTAGACAACTAGCAAAACTACTGCATGCTTGGAGTCAAATTTCGTCGCTTTCAACTTCATGATTATGAGGGAACCGTGTAGTCAAGAGCACCTACCTCATAAAAACCGTCCGAGCTATACACTGCACTATTCGCCGATGAAGAACCTGTATCGGAGTTGCATTTATTAGGTTTTCTCCAATCAACTTTTCTTATCCGTGTACAATAACCTACAAAGTTCCCAAAAAACTATAGAATACTAAACTGGAGTGACAATTTTTACCTACGTTACATTCCACATTTTCTGTAACAAGAACCTGCACTATTCATTGAAAGATATTTCGTGACGGCCCGACATTTGTCACCTCGTCCCTGTTTGATTTTTTTTTTTTTTTGGGGTGCAGTAGAGGCTAATCGTTTGTCCAAAAATTACCTACATCCTTTATCAAAAATTTACCTGCATAATTCACAGTTGGCCGCCTTTGTTTAGGACAGCAAATACATTTTTTTTTTACTTCAGACGGGTAAAATGAGAATTTCACGTATCGTAAGCTACTAGATTTAGACAATTTTAAAATGCTAATTTGATTTGGAAAAAATAAAATTGTCTACGTTTGTCTGGTAAATTGCAGAATTGATACTTTTAAATTTGTCTAAAACTCTATTTAATGAGGAGAAATGTGAGACAGACCTTGGCAACGGTATGGGCAAAAAAGCAAAAAGGAGAAAAGTGAGACAGACCATGGACGATAAAGGCAAAAAAAAGGTAATAATGAGAAAAGTGAAAGGTCAAATGGAGAAAAGTGAGACAGATCATGACAACGATAAAGGCAAAAACGCAAAAAGCAGGTATCAGATCGGACAACGAATGCGTTATTTTTTTCCTTAATTTTATAATACGCATTATCTCGTAAAAAATATAAAATTCACATGTCACATACACATTAATATTAACAACTTCATTCTCTTACATTCGTTTAACATTCAACCTCAATTATTTATAAGGTTCACATATCATATACACATTCTCTCACATATATATTCTCTCACATATTCATTCTCTTACATACATATTTTTTATTTTCAATTTCATTTGCCAATTTAAATAATTATTATTTAAAATAAATAATAATAATATTTTTAAATATATTTATCATTATTTAAAATTTAAATTATTATTATAAATTTAAAATAAAAGAGAACAACATAAAAAATATACATATATATAATTAAAAAATAACATATAAATTAACATAAAGCGAAACAATAAAATACTAATTCAGGGGTTATTGTATTGTGACCAAATATGTTCAACTAAGTCAGCACGAAGTTGGTGATGCACATGACTGTCACGTAGTTGGGAATTTATCTAGAGATAATTATGAATCCTCGGTTTGAGCCTTGGATAGGTTGTGTGAGTTTATCACCTTCATCATTGTACCAATTTATCACATGATCCCCTTCATCTTCTACAATCATGTTGTGCAAAATAATACGCGTTAACATAATATGTTTTAACTTTTTTTATACCAATAACGAGTTGGACCTCTGACAATTGCCCATCGAGCTTGAAGCACCCCAAATTCTCGTTCAACATCTTTCCTTGCAGTGTCTTATTTTTCCTTAAATAATCTCCTCTTGGAATCTTCCGAACAAGGAAAAGTCTTCACGAAAGTAGCTCATTCTAGATATATTTCATCTGTTAGATAATACCACTTCTTATATTGAGTGATGTTGACCGTGAAATTAATCTCCGGGACATTTCCTTGCACGACGTTATTGAATATGGGAGATTCATACAACACATTAAGATCATTACGTGAACCTGTGACACCAAAGAATGCATGACATATCCACAAATCTTGAGACGTGACCGCTTCAAGCATGATTATTGATGATCCATGTCCTCTTGTAAATTGGTCTTTCCAAGCAACTAGATAATTTTTTCATTTCCAATGCATACAATCAAGACTGCCTAATATTCCAGGGAAGTCATGTCTCTCATCATGCAATTGAAGAAGACGTTGAACATCATCAGCATTTGGTCTACTCAAGTATTGATCACCAAAAAGTTCAACCACATAAACGCAAAATTTGAAAAGACACTGAATGGCGGTTAATTCACCCATGCGTAGGAACTCGTCAAAATGGTCGGCTGAAACTCCATAAGCTAATTGGCAAATCGCAGCTATGCATTGTTGTAGTGGTGTCAAGCTTTATCTACTTGCAGCATCATCTCTCTGCTGAAAAAATGATGAACGACTCTCAAGTGCATTTACTATGCGACAAAATAAATCTCTTCGCATGCGAAATCGTCTTCGAAATATTTGATTTAGATACACTGGATTTGTGGACAAATAATCATTGAAAAGTCTCACATGTCCGACTTCACGATTTCTTTAGATGAACCTTCTTCTTCGTCATATCTCGTTATTATTTTGATATGCTTCAACTATTTGTCGGCTTTGTTGAAGTATTAATGACATTAGATCATTCCCTAGATCATAACCTTCGTCAACATCTTCAACATAGACTTTATCTTCACTTGTCGAGTCGGGCGTGGTGCTACTTGAAGATTGAGACATATTTAGAGGAAACGAATTCAGAGCTAATGAAGAATGATAAATTGTAGAGCACAATGATCGAAGAAAGAAGAATGAAGAGGAAACAAATTCGTCAACTACTTGGAGAATGAAGAATTGTAGAGGACAAGGTATATATTTATTTATTCTTGTCAACGGCTATATTCTAACAGCTATATTACAACGGTTATATTCCAACTGCCATATTACAATAACTATATTCCAACGACAAGTTTGCAACGGTTATATTAATTAACCAAAAATTATAAATGAAGTTAAGTACAATAATAGAAAATTACATTAATTTAAAAGGACAATGTTCAAAAATTACATTAATTAAAAAGTATAATAATTAAAAATTATAATAAATGAAAATTACATATTCCATCTTTTCTTAATCTCTTGACATAGATGTTGATGGATGATAAATTACTCTTGTGTCATTTGCGAGGTATCTTTCGAAAGGATTGCATATTCCTTTAATTGAACTTTGGCTAAGGCAACCTTTACTTTCATTTCAGCAGTTTTTACTTTCATCTCATCAACGTCAAGTTATTTTTGTTTTATTCCAACTTCAGTCATTTTATGCTTGTATACTCAGTAAACTTTGCAAACATATTATCTAAATTTATTGTCATGCATTCAATGTCTGATTTCATTTTGTTTTTTTCTTTTCTTTTTGCTGCCTTCTGACCCATTGGATGAGTTTCTTTTTCATTTAGGTCTACATATAACATATAAACTAGCTAGCATCTTCTTTGGATGAGGTGTTGCTTGCTCCCGACTCTGAGGTTCTTGTCTTTTTTATGTTAACAACGTGATCAACAGACTGTGGAGTAAACATTATATGGTCTTTTACTATCCTCCACACATGCTCAAGATTAAATGTAATATCATTATTTTCTTCACGATATTTTTCATATGCAAACCGCAATATATCCTCATTACTATGGCCGCTACGATACACTATAAACGATATTATAATTTGCGTTGAAGTGATATACCTTTTTTTGGTATGGTATTGTGCCAATGCGATCGTATGCTACTTGCATTTCTATTGGGTGTACCTTGAGGACGATTCTCATTGTAGTAGCTGTGGGATCGGATTGAATCGATAGAGGAGGGTGAATATCGATCGTCAAAAACTTTTTCGGAAAGCGTAGAGTAATTGCACAGCGGAAAAGAAAACCAATCACTAACACTTTTTATTTTTACTTGGTTCGTAGTCACAGTCGGCTCCTACTCCAAGGCTCACAGTCCTTGACCGTTTACGATGGGCAATTCTATATTTCGTCAAATGTTTTACAAGATGAAGTTGAATATAGAATTAAAAAGAATACAGCAATAAAACTATTTTTATACCGACGACTGGAAAAGTTGGAAGTTCGGAGCCGCGTATCGTCGTAGGCGCTTGAATATCAAGTACGGAGCTTGTCGGAGCGGAGCGCTTCAACGAATGTGTTGAAAGCAATTGTCGTTGAAACCAAGGGGGTGAACCCCTTTATATAGTCGTAGCTGGGGCGCCTGTGTTGAAGGGGGCGCCTGACACATGGTCTGTCCTGCGAGAACCTCAATCCGCAGACTTGGCCAGCGCTTATCCCCTCAACCAGGGCGCCTGAGCTGACTGGGGCGCCTGTGTTAACACATGCGCCTCAATGACTGATTTAGAGGCAGTTTGCTTCGAGTGCTTGGAATAGCCCGTCACTGGGGCGCCTGTCTCAACACAGGCGCCTAGCCCAGTAGGGCGTCTCACTCCATTGAGGCACCTGAGTGCAGAACCCTTCATCCATTCATTCCTGCAACCAGGGTTAGTTCCAAAACACAACAAACATATAAATGATATAGATTAGACCATGATTTACAGCCTGAGCTATCTAGGTTCTGACTTTGGGCTTCCCAAATGGAACCCTAGGTCGAACTGACGCCTAATGTTCCCTCCTACGGGGAATGCGTCCTCACCTACTCCTCTCGGGAGAGTTTACATGTTTGCCAACCGGCTCCTCCGGTTGGACTTTTGCCCAATCCCCCGGATCAGGCTTTAGTGGCCAGCTTTACTCACCAGGTCTTCGATGCCCAGCCCTCGGTCAGGACTTAGTGCCCAGCTTTACTCACTAGGTTTTCGGTGCCCATCCCTCGGCCAGAACTTAATGCCCAATTCTTAGAACCAGGACTTAGTATCTAGTGTACCTAGGACTTTTCCTGCACACTTAATTAGCATTATTAGATCACCAATAATACTTAACTTTGAACCCTTTGCCAATATCAAAACAAGGTTCGATATGGTGCTTCCGGCACCAACAGTAGCAAGCAACACGACCCCAGAAAGCATCCATCTTCTGATCATTGTCGATGATTAGATTGTCGTTGATAGTGACAAATGATCTGACCAAAATTTCATCTTCAGACTTACTCCATGTTGATCGTTTTATTCTACCCGCAGCGCCAGAATCCGTTTTTTCTAAATTAACAACTTCAATTGGAGATTTACAGTTGGAAACTTGAGTCTCTAGTACAAAAGTCAAAGTAAATGGATCACTTTCCGTCGGAGATGTAAAAAGCATGTCGGTTGCAGGTGAATTGATGGATAATTTTATGGATATGGATTATATGGATAATTAGGTGGATATGAACTATATGGGTTATTTGGTAGGTATGGATTATGTGGATAATTTGGTGGAGATGAAAAATATGGATAATTTGGTGGAATTTGGAAATTTTGGGAAGAAGTATTTTCTAAAAAAATCGCGATTATTTTAATCCATTTCGGAAGAAAATACTAGAGAGTAGATTTTTATAAGAAGGGAGGAAGGTGTTTGAAGATTGAAATGAAAATTGTAAGATGAAGTGTATTTATAGATAAAAATTTAATTTTTTTATTAAAATAGTCATTTGTGATCGTTTTATGATCGTCGTGAGCGTTTACTAGTCGTTTAAGTGATCGTTGTCGATTTTTAATCGATTACGGTTGCCCCAATCGTTTAAAGACATCCTCCATCGCATTTCAGGGGTATCTGAAATCAATTGGGGAGGCTACCCAATCGATTGGGAGAGTCCTCAATCGATTGGGGCACCCGTAATCGATCGGGGATATCATGTCACACGCGATGAACATGTTCAAATATTTGAACGTGTTTACCATGTCAACGCTTTCACATGCTCATCGCAATGGTTTTAATATAAATAATACGTTAATCGAGCGTTGTGTGGTTGCAGGATAACAATTATGACGATAAAAATGAAGGAAACGACCACTTTGAGCAATCAATGCGGCACTTTTTTTCAATAACAATAATAATAATAATAATTATTATTATTATTATTATTATTATTATTAATAAGTTACAAGAGGACTTGAAATTTAAATCCGTGTCCTTTTCCTTATATATTTTTAAATTGCGTCAGTGAAGATCACTGATCAACTGTGAATTGTCATGCCCCAACTAATTAAATTTTTATTATTTGTATATAAAAGAAAATAAGCAGACTCGCTGAAAAACAAAGAACTTATTCTGCTAAACGTGCAGAACAGTAAGGTAGGGTCTTTATATAATTGCTTTGTGGAAATTACTTTAATACAATAGTATGTTATTTATAATAATTTTAATTAGTATTTTGAGAAGATTGAAACTAACAGTAGTAATCTTTTAATTTTTTTCGTTACATTCGATGGGCATGCAGTACATACCGTTGAACTTTTGACTCAGCCTTAAAAAATTATAAACACAATTAACATGCTAATCTATTACAAATTAGCTAGCAATCATCTCACACTTTGGCAATCATGCATCTCTATATGAACCTCAATCCAGTTGGGAAGTTCGAAGAGAAAGATTATTACAAACTTGTTTCAACAAGCTTAAAAATGGAGATGGTTAATCTCGGAGACATTCCATTCTCAATTTCTCTTGTTCTAATTCTCATATTAATCTCCACGCTTCTGCTATGGACTGCTAAGAAGAGGTTCCGTGTCTCCAAGTTGAGACTTCCTCCAGGCCCAACAAGGTGGCCGATCATCGGTAACCTGACACAACTGGGTCTTCTTCCCCACAAGGACATGGCTCGGTTATGCTCCTCCTACGGCCCACTTGTCTATCTCCGCCTCGGCGCCGTCGACGCTGTCACCACCGACGACCCGGCCGTCGTCCGCGAGATACTCATCCGGCAGGACGACCTCTTCGCATCCCGCCCGAAGTTGGCGGCCATCTTCCAATTGAGCTTTGGCGGTAGGGACATCGTCTTCTCTCCGATGGGCCCGCAATGGAAGCGACTGCGCCGGACCTGCGTTGAGCACCTCCTCACCGCCAGGCGCTTCGAGTCTTTCGCCGGGAACAGGGCGCTAGAGGCGCTCCACCTCATGCGCGATGTGCGAGAGAAGGCGTGCAAAGGAGAAATGATCGAAGTGAGCCAAGTGCTCGGCGCCTTCATGATGAACAACGTGACGAGGATGCTCTTAGGGAGTGAGCCAGGTGCTGAGCTGTTGGGCCTCATTCACGATATATTCTGGCTTCTGGGGCTGATCTATCCAGGCGACTACCTGCCGTTATGGAGGTGGCTCGTCGACCCCTTCGTGGGGACGGAGAAGAAGATTAGGGAGGTTTCCCGGAGGTGGGATGGGTTCCTGCAGAGGGTTATCAACGAACACAGGCAAGCCATTGAGGCAAAGAATCTAACAGCTGGTGGGCATGGGGCGAACAGGGATTTCATTGATGTGCTGCTTTCCATACCAGGGAAGGAAGAGAAGGAGCAGATGGATGTTAGGGAGATGAAAGCCATAATGCTTGATATATTCACAGGGGGGGCTAATACTTCTTTGGTGGCGAGCGAGTGGGCGATGGCGGAAGCGATCAAAAACCCAAAGGTGCTGGAAAGGGCACAGGAGGAGCTGGACAGAGTTGTCGGACGGGATCGCATGGTGCGAGAGTCCGACTTAGGAGATCTGAACTACCTCCAGTGCATTGTCCGGGAGGCTTTCCGGATGCACCCTCCTGCGCCGCTTCTGGTTCCCCACGAGTCCACGCAGGCCACCGAGCTCATGGGCTACGACATCCCCGCGAAGACGCGGGTGTTCGTCAACGCGCACGCGTTGGGGAGGAACAAGCTCGTGTGGGGGGACGACGCAGACGAGTTCCGGCCAGAAAGACACCTCCCGGCAGATGGGGAGAGGGTCGAAATTATCCGCATGGGTGAGCTCGATGTCTTGCCCTTCGGCGCGGGGAAGAGGAAGTGCCCCGGCGCGACGGTGGGAACGACGACGGTGTTGTTGGCCCTCGCAAATCTCTTCCATGGCTTCGAGTGGGAGGCGCCGGTGGAGATCGATATGGAAGAGGTGTTCGGCTTGGCCTTACGCAAAGTGAAGCCGCTGCGAGCAATGGCGCGGCCGCGTTTGGCGCCTTCCCTGTTCCAGTGACCGGCGTTTGGATGGTACGGATGTACATGGCTGAAATAAATAAATAAATGTAAAACAATAATAAACGAATTTCTTTGAGATAAATAAATCATATGATAGCTTAAGTACGAACGCAAAGCGGACTTCCACTAGACTTCCACTAGAATATATTATCAATCACAACCGAACATCCTCGTGTTAAATATGAATCGTGTTAACTCAGACCATCTCCAACCGTTTACATCAAATTTATTATCATTTTCATACCAAAATAATACAATTTCAACATCAAATACTATATCAACTCCAACTCATTCACACTATATATCATACCAAAAAAAATATTCCATAGAATATTTTATTTTTTCTTATTCATTTATTCATAATTTAATTATCGACCTAAATTTTTAGTTAGTAATCATTTTGAATATAATTATTATATTTAAAATTAATACTTTGAATATTTTTTAAAAAAATATATATCCAATTAATATATAAAAAAAATTATGATTTTTATTTTTAATATTTATTACATAATTATACGAATATAAATATATTTTAAAAATATTATAAAATCATACACAATTAAGATAAAATATATTACTAATATAACACAGACAATCACAGTGAATTGAAAATACTATATTATGGGAATTTAATATTCAGAATTACTATATTGTTTCCATATATGATCAATTAACGCATTTCGAAGGACAATATGAGCTTCTTTATCTTTGATTAGTCTGTATCAAACTAAAAAATCTTCAAACCGAGTACGATCATCTACTGCTAGCCCAACATAATCACTTATGTATTTAAGTGATTATTAGTAATATTTTGATTTTGTGTCAAGTGTCATTTTTATTTTGTATGTCAACATAATAGATAATAGACGATGTGTTTATATTGATGTATATCAAAATTTTAATTATTTTATTATATTTTTTAAATTAGTGATATAATTTATAAATTTAATTATAATTAAAATATGCTTATAAATAAACTATGTTTAATAAAATTAAAATATGTTATTATATTTTTTAATTTATATTTATAAAAAAATAATTAATATTATTAAATACTTATGGAAAAAATATTTATTATAAATTAATTTTTATTTATGATATTTATTAGTAATATAATATGTACTAATACATATTATATTTACTCATTATATAGTATAATAAATTTTTAAAATATAAAAACAATTAAAATATTAATATCACCAGATTTGGTATTACAATAGTGCATCACCAAATTTGTTGATGCACTGTTGCAACATCAAATTTGATGTAGCAAAATGGTATTCAGTTGAAGTGATATGGTGTGATTTTCATATCACATTTGGTGCAATGGGGGTACCCATTGGAGATGGCCTCACAAATTTGAGGTCACAAGCAACCTCGATATTTTAAATCATATATTTACCCTTCAAAATTATCCATTAATCAACTTATCATCACAATCAAACCATTCAGCTCGCTACATATGAGATTAGTCCTTTCACGCCCTTCTAATCTGATAAGGTTTAAATTTTCCTACAATCAAATGCACAAGTCCTTTCTCATCTCCACATGATTGTTCATCTTGCTAAAATGATGTTGTTCATCTTGTTCATGAGTTAACAGAGTCAAAAACATCATGGCTCAGCTAGCCTCTGCAATTAATGGATAATACATGATACGTATGCTTTTGATAGGGATGATATTGAGAAAAACACATATAGGAGCTTAAAATAGCAAAGTCGAAACTCAAATTTTTTTTTATGTGTTTAATTTAGATGGAGAATCTCGAATAAGAAATATTTTTTGGGCAGATGCAAGATGTAGGACTGCATATGATTATTTTTCTGATGTTGTAACTTTTGATACAACCTATTTGACAAATAGTTATGACATGTCATTTGCTCCATTTATTGGAGTTAATCATCATGGTCAATCTATTTTGCTTGGCTGTGGATTATTATCAAGTGAAGATTCAGAAACATTCATATGGTTGTTTAAATCATGGTTGACAAGTATGCTCAGATGTGCTCCAAAGGCTATAATCACAGACCAATGTCGTGTCGTGTCAATTGCAATTGCAGAGGCATTTCCAAATTCTCATCATCGTTTATGTCTGTGGCATATCATGAAAAAACTTCCAGCAAAATTAGGTGGTCATGCTCAATATAAATTGATAAAGAAGCAATTGAAGAACATTGTTTATAATTCCCTTACAGTTGATAAATGTGAAGAGAATTGGATGAAAATGATTGATGAGTTTAATTTAGAGTATAATGATTGGTTGAAATCTTAGTATGAAGAACGAAATAGATGAATACCTGTATATGTCAAAGATCAATTTTGAACAGGTATGTCTACATCTCAAAGAAGTGAAAGCATGAATACTTTTTTTGATGGCTATGTTCATTCTAAAACATCCTTAAAGCAATTTGTTGAGCAGTATGATAATGCTTTGAAAAAAAAAGATTGAAAAGAAAAAAAAATTGGATTTTAGTTCTTTTAATTCTATCATACCAGTAATAACTGGTTATCCTATTGAAAGACAATTTCAAAGTCTCTATACTAGCAACTTATTTAAGTTGTTCCAATATGAAGTAAGAGGATTAATGTTTTACAATACCTCATTGGTCAAGCAAGAAGGGACAACTTTGATATTTGAAATTGTAGAAACTATGTTAGGAAAAAATGGAGAACCCTTACGAGATGTTTCCTTTAGTGTGCATTACACCGAGTTAAATTGTCAAGTGAAGTGTCTATGTCGTCTATTTGAGTTTCGAGGAATTCTATGTAGGCATGTGATATCTGTGTTGATAAAAAAAAGGTGATTGAAGTTCCTATGAATTATATTATGGACCGATGGCGTAAAGATATTAAACGTGGATATCAAAGTATCACTAACATCTATGATGAATATGCTTGTGATGGAGAAAGGCATCGAAATAAGCTTCTCACTCCATTGATATAAGAGGTTCAACAACTTGGGGCAAGAAATGAAGATAGTTGTTCTCATTTGGTGGAAATCTTGAAAGACGCGCGTGAAAAGTTATTTGCTATTTATCATTCAAGAGCTGAAAAAGATTGTGAAAAACTGAATGAAGAATCTACATCTAGTGCAAAAGTGATACACTCTCCATTAAAGATTCGATCTTGAGGTCGTCCACCCACAAAGAGGAAACAGTCTAAGATAGAACAAATTGTGAAGAAATCAATTTCAAAGACCCAAAAGAAGGTTTGATTTATTATGCTTTAGCAATCGACATAATTTCTACTTTATATACTATTTATAGAATTCTTTGTTATAGGTATGCAAGGGTGACTTGTAGCTGTTGATTCTCTAGTGATGGAGAGTGAAGAGACCTGTTAATCTTCTTTGCATTCAAAACTACCATTCTAGAGCACTTGTGAACCTTTCTCTTAGCAGTTTATTCGTTGATACCTTTTCGGATAGCTTTTGCTTGCTGATTTGGCATAGCCAGGTGATGAAATTGACTACAGATTCTACATGCTTAATACTACATGCTTTTGCACTGACTTGGCACAGCCAGGTCTTTTACACTGACTTTTATTCGTTGATAGCTTTTGCTTGCTTGCTGATTTGACTACAAATTCTACATTAGTTCTTGACTACAGATTCTACATGTTTGACGCAATTTGAGTTTTTTTGTTTTGTTTTCGTTGGCGCAATGACCCGTGAAATTTTATCCATTGTAGTTGTAGTTCCTTGAGTTAGAAGTATAACATTTCTATTTCTTGCATTCTTACACTTAACATTTCTTTTTTCATTGTTGTTTCTTTTTCAGGAGCACTATTCGTTGGTAGAGAGAACAAACTGAGAGTTGAGAATGAAGGATAATGCAATCATGAAAATCTAAGTTATCAGAGCATTTATTGTGGTGTTTGCATCATGTATTGTTTTGCTTCTGGAAGTGGTCCTTTGGATCATGTTTTGCTTTTGTGGTGTTTGCATCATGTATTGTTGGATGGATAATGTATTGCTTCTGGAAGTGGTCCTTTGAAGTTCAGTATCTCTTCTGTTTATCTGCTTTTTATTACAAATAGTTTAAGATACATTGTATGCGTTTCTAGTTCCTATTTTCAGTAGTCCTGACAGAATAATATTGCACTCATTCATTTAGCATTTGTGTTGAAATTTTTCTGATTAGAAGCATCAAACTTACTATATTTCAATAATTAATCTTAAATTGTTGTTTCACTTAATAATGCTATATG
>JAGFNQ010003437.1:45611-86456 GCA_024364735.1 Boesenbergia rotunda | reverse complement strand
GCGTCCATTTCACGCCTTTCTACTGTATGCCATGATTCACCAGCTTGACATAGATATAGGGCTTCACATTTTTCAGACTATCCTACACGCCTCCAGTGTTACCACACAAGGGCAGGTCCGCACACCTTACTGCCACATTATTACATCCATATTGCATCACCACGGTAGAAACATTACCGAGGGAGAGATGGCCGCCTTAACTGACTACGATGAAATAGGCTATAGGAACTTTGCCCTAGCTGGTATAGAGGTGTCCGGTACTGGGGTCTTGTCCTGGAGACGTCGGAGAGCAGCCCCTCAGATCGATTCGGACGAGGAAGTCGAGTACGATGTCGCGGATATAGCTGCAGAAGTCCGAGCCCATGTAGACGAGCCTGCTCCACCGACACTTTACGAGAGAGTGACCCGTATGGAGACACAGATACAGAGTCTCCGAGAGGAGGTCGAGGCTTATCATATAGAGCAGATGGACTCTCGCCGAGCTGATAGAGAGATAGCTGATGCACGATTCTTAGAGATGATGGCCCGATTCGATTCATGGCAGCCGGGTCCATCTGATCATCCCGGTCCTTCGTCTTAGATTTACATTGCATTGTACTCGTAACTATGTGACTGCCCCTACTCAGTAGGGTTGACCTGTGTTTGACTGAGTTGACTGTATTTGAACTTGATTACCTGCTTTATTTTCTGTTGATTCAACTATGAACAGTTAGGATTATGCTTAGTAGAATAGAATCATTCGGTTTTTGATTTTTGATTTTTAAATTAATCTTAAAATGTCTATTAAAATGTTTTTTAATTTAACTTGAAAAAGTTTCTTTTAAAATTTTTTTCTTAGTCTTATTTCAAAAACTACCCCCTTCAAAACTAGGGCCTCTTTTCGAAATGGACTTAGCCTAGGCTCTAACCCTAGAATTGCATGCACCTATAGATCTAGAAGCCAGCATCTCACAAGCACCTTAGGGTACTTTTGATTGATAACCTAGAAAGGGTTGAGATGCTTAGGTCTTTGCCTCAATTCAAGATGCTTTAAGTCAGTGCATCGGCAGCAATTGGGGCACTAAATGAACAGCAATCAGGTCAAGTGTCAAGTTTAGACAATCTAACTTGAACAATGCACTTAACTTGACTAACTCTAGCAAAAGCTACTGTTTATAACAGTTAGTAAGTAGCTAAATGAGTTAGACAGGTCCCTAAAAGATTTAACCAGACTTAGGTCCTAGCTCAAGTCAGTACAGCAAATGCTTTATTATTGCAAATATCTTTTTGTGCATTTTTTTTATATATGTCAAAGGGGGAGAGTTGAAAAGGAAACAGGGAACAAAAATATTTTTTCCAAAATTTCTAACTCTGAAAGCTCAATTTTCTTAAAATTCTTTTTGCTCTGAATTGCTATTAATTTTTTTTTCTCTGAAAAGCTTTTTTAAAAGTCTGAAATTTTTTTTACCAAATCCTGAAAATTTTCTAAGTCTGAAAAAGTTTTCCAAGTCTCAATTTTTTTTAAACAAGAGTTTTCAAAAACTGAAAAAGTCTAAAGTTTAAAAAGTTTTCCTGAAACTCAAAATTTGCTAAAATGTGAAAACTTCTTCAAACCTAGAACATTTTTCTTGAAAAACTCAGCCAATACTTAAAAAGTTTTTCGATAATAAAATTTTCTAAGTATTTAAACTAAAACCACCTACTTTTGAAAAACCTAGGGGGAGATTACTTCCAGGGGGAGGGAATCCAACTTAGGATTTCAATTTCAGCATTTTTTTTCCCTTAACCTTTTGAACTAGGTTGCCATATATCAAAAAGGGGGAGATTGTTGGTGCAGATTGCACCCAAGTCAAACCTGTGTTTTGATATTGACAAAAGGGTTCAAAAGTTAAGGGTTCATTGGTGCCTAACAAGTTTCTTGAGTGTACAGGAAAAGCCCTAGCGAAGGAATGCTAGGCACTGACGAAGGACTGCCAGTATCCAAGCCCTAGCAAAGGACTGCTAGGCAACTGGCGAAGGACTGCCAGCATCCAAGCCCTAGCGAAGGACTGCTAGGCAACTGGCGAAGGACTGCCAGCATCCAAGACCTAGCGAAGGACTGCTAGGCTCTAGGCGAAGGACAGCCTGGGACTAAAGCCCTAGCGAAGGAATGCTAGGCACGGGCGAAGGACAGCTCGGCATCCAAGCCCTGACAAGGACCGTCAGGCAAAAGTCCAACTGGAGGAGCCGGTTGACACCAGGTAAATTCTCCCGAGAGGAGTAGGTGAGGACGCGTTCCCTTGAGGGAACATTAGGCGTCGGTTCGACCTAGGGCTCCATTTAGGAGACCAAAGTCAGAACAAGACAGCTAAGGCTGTATAAATTATTGTTTGTTGTGTTTTGGACTAACCCTTGATGCAGGACCAAAGGGACGTGTGTCTGCAACTCAGAGAGCCTCAAAGGAGTGAGGCAATAGCTGAGTAAGGCGCCCTAAGTGTCCAGGGCGCCCTCAAGGTGAACCAGAACCAAACGAAGCAAATGGGCTTCAGCTGCTTACTGGGGCAAGGCGCCCTCAGCAGCGAAGGCGCCTTCGTCAGTGAAGGCACCTTCAGCAGCCAAGGCGCCTCCAGCTCTCTCTCTGCGAAGCCTCAGCTCTATCCACAGCCGAGTCTTCTGCGCGGAAAAAGTCAACCAAGGCGCCCTCTGCGACCAGGGCGCCCCAGAGGTCAAACCTCATCCCTATTCTGGTGCGATAAGGCTTGACCGAGCGAAGCACGGATCGGGAGACACGTGGCAGGGCGCCCTCGACGACCAGGGCACCCCTAGGTGCTATAAATAGCACCCCTCGACCCCTAGCTTCAACACCGCTTTCATTCAACGCTTCCAAACGCTCTGACGACTACGCTCTGCTCCAGGAACTTCCCAACTCAAGTCCGTAGCGTCATCGACCTCCCGCTGCACCGAAACTCGATCTACAACCGGGAGTTGGTAAAACAGAGTGTAACTTTCTATTTACAGTCATTTTTGTAATCTTACTCTGTAACCGTTTTGCGCATTATAGAATTGCCCAAAGTAAACGGTCAACGACCGTGGGCCTTGGAGTAGGAGTCGACCCAGGCTCCAAACCAAGTAAACTACTGGTGTTTGCGTTGTTTGATTTTATTCCGCTGCGTAACTGCTCTTTCTTTTAAATCCGAACATTTTCCGATATTGACCCCCCCTCTATCGGTCTTTCTCGATCCAACAGAGACTTCTTCGATTTCTTCCTCACTTGAGGATGTGGACGATTCCACTTTCTCCTTCTCTTCAGATGTTGAACTTGATTCAACTTCCGATTGGTCCTCCTCCTTCTCTTGGACCAATGACCCCTTTTTTCTTGGGCTCCTCTTCTCCTTGTCCTTGTGTCGAATTTTCATGTAGAGTTATCACCTTTCTCCATAGCTCATACGCATTCTTGTATTCTCCTATATTTGACATAATATATGGAGGTTATAAATTTAATACAATTCTAGTTACCTGCTTATCCGCCTTCGCTTCCTCCATTTGATCCTTGGTCCAATACTGAGGTCGAAGGTGTTTTCCCTTCTTGTCCGTTGGAGCTTCAAATGGAACCTCCAATGCGGTCCAACGGTCCCAAGTCATTTGTGTTGGGACCGGGTGCATGTTGACATGGATGCGGATTCGTAATTTTAAAATTAATTACGTGCAGCGGAGGTTTAGCATAAATAATTTCTCAAATTATTTAACCACACATCTAAGCATGCAACTTTATCTTGTGTAGACATGATCATATATTTAAAATTTTGCAGAAACGTAAACTAATTTATGTATTACCTCGCGTAACTCGAAGGAAGGGATGAAATCCAACCGTAAGCGTCCCTCGGAAGCTCCGCCTCTATTCGCGTCCACGTAGTATCTTCGGGATGACTTCGCAAAGCCACGAGTTTCATGTTCTCGAGAACTACTAGATTCTCCGAGAACGCGACAAGAAAACCAAGAGAGAAGTAATCACATCGGAAAAACTCACCACCAAGGTTGGCCGGAATCACAATTCCGGCGAGAAGGAGGAAGATGACTTGCGCCCAATCCCAAGGTGATAATGGCCGGAGAGGAAGATCGTCCCAACGGAAGAACTTTGTCGCCTCGGTGCTTCTCCTTGTGCTCACGGCAAGAAGAAGGGAGAAGAGCCTTATGGCAGGCCAAGAGAAAGAAGGGAGGAGAGGGAGAGAGCCTAGGCAAGAATACTTCGATTGATTTCCAAGCCTTGCCTTGGGTCCTTTATATAGTGGCCTCTCAACCGCCAAGTCTCTTTTTTCTTATGGAATAAATTTTCTATGACTTATTCCATCATGCCAAGTTTTATCATATTTTAATTCATGATAAAAACCAACCAAGTCTCCTTTTTTCTTATGGAATAAATTTTCTTATCATGGTAAATCAATCCTTAATTGATTTTATAAAATAAAATAAACCAATCCATGGTTCATTTTAATTTTCATGAAAAATAAACCAAACCTTGGTTTATTATATAAAAATTTATATCATTCATAATTTTATAAAACAAACCACACAATTGGTTTATTTTATAAATTAAACCAAAAACTTGTTTCTCTCCCTTTGTTGTGGCCGGCCAAGCAAAGAGGATGGAGACCCTCTTTGGCCGGCCCATCCAAGCCATGCCCCCATGAATTAAACTCATTTAATTTATCTATTATGTCTTCAAAAGACTTAGCCATTTTACGCTTCCGATGCGTCTCTGATAAATTCAGATTTGACTTATCGTTTGGCTCAACCAAACCTAATCTCTCTTGATTGGAAAATCCAATTTTCAACTAGTTTTAAATCCCTCAGATTACTCGTAGTGCATGTGACTAAATATGCTTTCGATTAACCAATTATAGAACGATCATGAGTGACACCTAGTAGTACATCATGATCCCCAATTAATCGAAAGATCAACGGTTGACCTCAGAAACTATTCTGAAAGCCTTCAGCAGTTATAATGAATCGTGCCCCATTCCCTTCACCATCTTATACCCACTTGGTTCAGGACATGGTCTATGTGTGTTAGTCCCCACTAGGCTAACTACGTCACACCTAGCCCAAGTAACGTTTTCTCGTCCTACGGATTCTAATTACTCTCATGTATTTAAGAGATTCATACTCTAAACATGTCATGCTCTGGCCAGAGGCTTCGAGTAACAATCCGACGATAGGCCTTGGGTATACATCTCCTCGCAAGGAGTGGTGAATCCTTTGTAGGATGTTCAAACATCTTCGGGCACTTCGGCTTATACCCAATCATCCTGGGTCCACACCTCCTTGGAGATGTCTGCTTAAGATGTCAAAGTATAAGTCTCCATGACCAAGATGACTTGAACACCGCAAGTCAAAGGAACATCGCACTTAAGCTGCAGTAAGAACTTCATTGACATATCTATATATAGACTATCATATGAAGTTTTACAGTCAGTCACTCCAATGAACTAGTTCCCTTAACTAGCATTTATGTTTATCTCCGGACATCCCAATGTCACCAGCCAGTGAGAATCAGCTGAATAGAGAATAACTCATGCTTGTCTCAACAGAATTGATAGTGTCCGTATTTATCAATTCATCGACTAGGGACAATTTCAATACTTCACAATTGCACATGTAGAGATAATCACTAGTTGTGAATTCATCACAAATTATCTCATGCTGTGAATTGTATTGCGGACATTCAGTAAATGAGTTTAAGATCTCAATCAAATACATAAACATGTATACTCAAATAGTGAATATTCATTTATTAAAATAAATGATTACAATCCTAGCTTGGAGGGCTAGGTTGGATAAAACCCTGGCTTGGAGGGCCAGGTCCTAGCTTGGAGGGCTAGGTTGAAGTCCCGGTGAGTGAGACTGGGCATGGAGTCTTGGTCCGGGGGACTGAGCACGAGTTAGGGGAGGCTGGGAGCCAGTTCTCTTGACTTAGAGTGGGTTTGGCCTTGCCTAGATCGGTCTGGTGACCGATCAGGGAAGTTGGCACGGTGTTCCCTCGTGGATCGGTCTGGTGACCGATCCAGCGATGTCTGATCGGTCTGGTGACCGATCAGGGAACATACGGTGACTTTGGCAAACCTACTGATCGGCTTCTGATCGGTCTGGTGACCGATCAGGGAGCATACAGTGAGTTTGGAAACTTTACTGATCGACTCCTGATCGGTCCGGTGACCGATCAGGGATACTGTTCTGATCATTCTGGTGAACGATCAAACGTCGTGGACTTCTCACTATAACCGATCAGGTTGGAGCCTGATCGGTCGGAGGGTGGCCTGATCGATCACCAGTCCGATCAGGCCACATCCTAATCGGTCTGGGGACCAATCAGGAGGTTTGGATTGCGAAGCTGGGAAATCACCCTCCAAAGGGGTGGATCGGTCTGGTGACCGATCCACGACTTGGGATCGGTCTGGTGATCGGTCCCGGAGAAGTCGCGATTTCTGATTACGCGTTGTGGACCGATCAGGATGGAGTCTGATCGGTCTGAACCCAGCCTAATCGGTCTAGAGACCGATCAGGAGTCACTCTGATCGGTCCGGTGACCGATCAGTAGCTGGCAGCTTTAATTCAAAAACGCTGTCAGAGCTCTGATTACGTCTGTTTCTCTGCTGATTCGCTACTGATCTCTGCTCCTAACGTCTGATTGTTGATACTCCATTGATTTGTTGAGCTAATGAACTGCTAAGTGTGCAAGTTACTCAGGTTTACTTCAAGGGAGTCAAACTGAGGCTTTTGCTACGACAGATTGGGCAGGTTTCCATCTCAGGTTGCAACGGATGCTGGCGCTGCAGGAGCTGCTGACTGGGGCTCGACTGAGGGAAGCTCAGGGAGTCCAGGAGAGCTTAGTGGTAGGTGAGCAGTTGCAGTTGAGCAGCTGGGAGTTGTAGAGAGGTGGCTGTGACCTGGCGATCAGTGGGAGAGGCTTAAGGGCTTGGTAGCGATGAAGCCTCAGTAACACTTGATAACTTCCTGCGACAAGCTTTGCTCCATCACTTTGCAAACACTCTGATTCTTGGAGCAACATACTTGAGCACTTGGAGGAAACAAGAAGCTTGATGAGTCCATCAGCAAGAAGACACGAAGAAGGGAGTTCTTACGTGAGATCTGTGCTGAGTGGAGTTCGGGAGAAGTTCTCTTGTGTTCCTTTGGTTCCTAGTGCTTTGTAAGCCTTTTTGTTTCACTATTCTTAACTTCATTATTTCTGTGAAACGCTGTGGAGAGGTTTCTCCACCGAGAAGGAGGTTTTATTTGATATCCAGATTTTCTGGGGCTTGATCTGCCGACGATCAAGGGATCGCCCACCTCACGGGCACGCCAAGGAGTAGGGGCAAGTTATCCCCGAACCTTGTAAACCCTCCTAGTTAGCGATCTTGTTTGTTGCTTTAGTTTGTTTTTGTTTTCTGCATTTCTGCACTTCTCTATTTCCATTGTTTCCGCTGATGTGCTACTAACCGTGAAGTGAAGAGAAACCCTAAAGTGAAAGAAGTTTGTGTCTGGCTATATTCACCCCCCCTCTCTATCCATCCAAGTTCCAACAGTTAGCGTGCGCAAGCGGAAATACTAATAACACAAATAAACAAACGCTAACACAAACCGTTTACATGGTTCAAAGATAAAGCTCCTACTCCATAGCTGCCCGTAAGGTGGACAGTCCTGATCTGTCGGTGGATGAGTCCCCGGAAGACCTCCAGCTAGCTCATGTCGCTCCTTGTGGATGAAGAAACCTCGCCACAAACCTTCGACAACACCTGAGCACTAGGAGACTACTAATAAGCTCTAGCCAAGCATATTTTGTCAACTCATTCCCAGCCAAACTGAGTTCTCTTAAATAGAGCTCATAGCTGAAAAGAGTTGTTACTAGTCGACTGGTCCAAGCACCAGTCGACTAGTCCACTTGGATTCAAACGTTACAGACCGACGCTTCGCATTCTAGTCGACATCAGTCGACTGATCATAGGATCAGTCGACTGATCTTTCTGTGCACTTCATTAGTCGACTGATCCAAGCATCAGTCGACTGGTCCACCCCTAAATCTAGGGTTTCCCTTCCCGAGTAGAATTCTCTCAGCACTCAGACCCTCACAACTCATCTGACCCTTCATCCAGCAGCCTCGACCTGTTGCCTTCAAGCCTTCTTCGATTTTGACTCTCGTCCCTCGGATGCATGCAATCCCACGGGTCGTCTCCCCATGTCATCCTTCGCGTATGCCTCGAAGTCCACTTCCCTCAGCTTATCGTTCCTGCTTTGTCCACGATCCCTCATATGCATGCAAGCCCGCAGCTCGTCTCCTCATGTCATCCTTCACCGGACCCGAAGTCATTCAGCTAAGTCCATGTGTATCCTGCAAACCTGCACACTCAAATACACATATCAAACACAAGGGTGAACGTAACTTAAGCCCTTTTCCCAAACATCAAAACACATGGTCACTCCGGACCATAGATTGCCCCAACAGACACAACATTAAGGAAAAAAGTTGAGGCCGACATAAAAACTACTCAAACCCTCCAGTGTGGCCTAACTAAAGAAGAACTGAACCAGGTCAGATCCTTCAACTGTGCAAAGAATCATTGGTAAAAATTGATTAAGCTTCATGAAGGATCTTCCGAAGCCAAGGTATAAAAACGTGATATGCTTTTAAATAACTTGTATAATGTTAAAATGTAGGAAGGAGAGTGATAACGGGTTTTAGTCGCGTTACGGTTTCAATTAATTTTCTCGTTTCAAGCAATTATGTAGTAATAGTTGAATATGAATCGTCTCTCAAGGACCCAATATGATGCATGCACTTTGATCTATAGAAAATAGTAAACTACAGAAAAATGAAAGCTAGCTAAACCAAACATGTTTTCTTGGGTTTTGAGGATAACAAAACAATTAAACTTAGCTATCAACTTCCACCTAATAGCCTTAACTACTCGGATTTGAAGTATTAAGCTAACTAAATGTAGATGACAGCAAAAGAACACTCACAACCAGGAAATTCTGGCAAGGATTCATCTAAAACTCCTAACTAGAAGGCAAGCAATTTCATACTCAAGCACATGTTTAATAGGAGCAATTAAACAAACACCTTGCAGTCAAGTAGTAAAAGGTTGAGAACATGGAAAATTTCTGCAAAAGGTATACTGTAAATCTAGAAAACTAAGCTGGAAATTTTGGTTCTAAGCTGGAAATTTTGGTTCTAAGCTGGAAATTAAGCAGAAATTCGAAATCAAGTGAAGGGAGAATGCGGGTTGTGTTCTACAACAACTAAAAGGAAAGAAACAAGCAAAAGTAGGTTGAAAATTATTGTTCGATGGAGGAAAATGCTACTCCGATGAAGCTGATCACTTCCCAGCCAGATTAGAAGATCGAATAGGCTGTGGAGTTGAAGAACAGGGATTCTCCAAGCTGCTGATCAGAGAGGAAACCCTTCTTCCTTCATGGCTGCGTGAACACCGAGCTTCCTCTTCCTTCACGGCTGTATATACCCTAACTTGCGTGTGTCCCCAACCCTTGAACCGTAGCCTTCCTTTTCCTTCCCTAGCTCTTCTCTCCACCCTTCATTCCCTTGATGAGTGGCCAAGATTGCTTGCAGAAATTTCCATCAACTTAAGTGCCTAGATCCAAGTGGAGGGTTGTGATTAGATTACCTTTATGGATCCATCTTAGCCCTTGATGTGCCCCTTTAGATCCTTTGATGCACAAGCTGTCCAAAAATCAAGTAGAATGAAATATGAGTGTAAAAATGTAGAAAATTAATTAACCAATAAAATGCACCCTATTAACAATTATGCATCATTTAATAAACAAATACACACCTAGAGCCCCAAATTTCCCACTAATGGTACAAAAAATTATCCATCAAGTTGTTAATTATCACTCCCCCACACCTACTCTTTGCACGACTCGAGCAAAAAGAAAACCAAGTTTATTGACTTAGGCAAGTTCACCTAGCATGGAGGAAATCACATAGTGGTAATTATTCAAGATCATTAAGCATTTTGGAACCAAGTCCACATCAATTCCAATCTCACACTAGCCAATTGGTAGTGGTAAATTCATCCAAGTCAATAAATTAAGCATGAAACTCTCATAGGACTATCCCTAACTCTCAAAACTCAATAAGTAGTGGAGTTCCACTCAAGAATCATTATGCTTCTTCACTATCATAAGCTTGCTCACCCCCTGATTTTCACCAAAAGAATGCATTTGACACATACAATAAATAGAGCTTATTAATGGAGGAGATGAAACTGTAAGGAAAGTAAATAAGAAGAAAATTTTTGCTACTAAGTGAAGAATTCAGTGGGGCAAAGAAAAAAAGAAACATTAGATGATGGAACTCAATGAATTAGTTAGCTTGCATGTGAACTCATCTTGTCACCCCCATTAAAGCAGATGCCTCTAATTTGGATGAAAAACAATGTTGAATTCAGTGTGCTTCTGTGCCAACCTGTTCTGATCGGTCAAGACATCGATTAGGTTTTTCCTTATCTTTCTGGCCTTCTTCTGATTGGTCTGGAGACCGATCAGTTACTGCTCTGATCGTTCTGGACTTCCATGGATCGGACTGAGCTTCTTCTGATCGGTCAGAGTGACCGATCAGACCCCTTCCTGATCGAATTGGTGACCGATCAGGGTTTGATCAGTAGCTAAAACTAAGCATGAATTCTTAACTGTTTCTACCAAGATTTCTGAAACTGAGCCATCTCTTAAATTCAACTATCAATTTGTTCACATCTTCACATTCGGATGTCTAACCCAGCTCTTGACTTCCATTTCATATTTTTTTATTTCTTTTATTTTGTTTTTCAACTGCTTTTTGCTTTTCATTTTTTTCTGCAGCAATGTTTCTGTTTTTTTTCCTCTTCTCTTTTTTTTTTCTTTGTGCATTGAGATGCTCCATGATTCCCTTTTCTTGTCTGTTAATCCATCATCTAGACCTCATTTTACAACAACATTTGACAGATGACAACCATCAATTCAATTTCTAAGTGAAAGAACTTGGTAGGCTTGAAAAGATGTCACTGGTAACTAACCCTGGTGAGCTCCCATTCCTTCCATCAGAATAAAAGTAGTGTATCAGTAATTATTGCAACTGTTCTTTTCAGTAATCTTCACAATTCAGTTGCTGTTCTGTTTAAACTAATTTCCTTTCAGCTTCAACCCAGTGGCCTGCCCTTTTCATTTCTGCCTTCCACCTTTCTGCAACTTCACAACTTCAACTTTCACAGCTGAATCATTTAGCTACTCCACTTAAATTGAATTCAAGACAGTGAGTTCAGATTTGGTTCGTGCTACACTTGAATTACTGATCAGAACTTTCAGCATTGATCACAAACTTGGCACTCAACTACCACTAGTTGATATATCAATTGCAACTTCTTATGTAGGCTCTCATTCCCTTCGAAATTTGCCTCATAGACCTTGAACATCAAATTATATTCAAGAACTTAGATGTTCCACATGTAGTCTTCACTAACCAATTTTTGCAACTCCTTCTTGATACAAAACTCCATCAAGTTGACAACCTCTTCCTTCTAATCTGCATTTTCTGTTTTGTTTTGTTTTTTTCTGTTTTTGAGTTGCATCCTTGATTCTTTAGCTTTGAAGCTTTCAAATTCCTCATTCCAAGTCCAAATCACATCCAAGAGATCCATTTAGTTTCAACTATGTTGTTCCACTCTCTTTTTTTATTTTCCTTACTTTGCGCAATCTCCATAATCAATTAGAGTTGGAATTCGAACTTCACAGCTTCATTCTTTGAGTTGTTCACTGTCATCATGTCAAAATCGAACTAATTGCATCCAAGGTCAATTTCTTTTCCCCCACACCTAAGATTTTGTCCATCTCAAGCAACCAATTCATCAAGTTCTTCACCAACTAGAGGAAAGAAATAGAGCAGAAATAACAAAAGAGGTGGATAATTGTGCAAATGAAAGGAAGACTAACAAAGATCATGATGAATAGCTCCACCATTCTATGTACCATATGCCCCTATGATTCCAAAAAGGAAATGAGCAAGTTCTAAAGTTCCAAAGCATAAATGTTCATCACACATAAAATAATCTATGATAGACAACAAGTGGTCCTCTCTAGGAATAATATTAATCATGCATAATCCAATATTAGAATCCTTCACCAATCAACGACTAGATGCAAGTTGAGAGCTAACTAAGGTATGATATCTATGACTCAATGATCTAAATAATTTTTTTTCACTTTATGATTCCTCCAATGCATAGAAAAATTTAAGAGAAGTGCTACTTGCAACTAACAAAGCAAATTACGAGAAAAGCAAAATGTATGTACAGAAAGGAAAAGCAAAGAACGGACTCCCCTCTAAGTCGGATAGAACGCATGGTACAAGTCCACACTCTCCATTCTTGTTCCCTCCATGCCCTCGTGGTAATGCTTCAATTGATGTCCATTCACCTTGAAGGTCATGCCCGCCATGTCCTGTATCTCAATAACACCAAAGGGAAACACATTAGTAACAACAAAAGGACCTTCCCACCTAGACCTCAACTTACCTGGATACCATTTGAGTCTAGATCTAAATAAAAGCACCTTCTCTCCCACATGAAACTCTTTCCTCAAAATGTTCTTATCGTGGAAAGTCTTGGTCTTTTCTTTGTAAATGCGTGAACTCTCATAGGCTTCCAATCTTAGTTCCTCGAGCTCTTGTAGGTGCAACTTCCTTTCTTGTCCTGATTTTTCAAGGTACATGTTGCAAGCTTTAACCGCCCAATAAGCCTTGTGTTCCACCTCCACCGGTAGATGGCAAGCCTTACCATAAACAATCCTGTAGGGAGACATCCCAATGGGTGTCTTGTAGGTAGTCCGGTAGGCCCATAATGCTTCATCAAGTCTCTTGCTCCAGTCCTTCCGGTCTAGCCTTACAGTTTTCTCTAAGATAAGCTTAATCTCCCTATTTGATATTTCAGCTTGTCCATTTATTTGAGGATGATACGGGGTGGACATTTTATGGATCACTCCATACTTGCTCAAGAGCACCTTCATGTGCCTATTGCAAAAGTGAGACCCTTGATCACTGATGATCGCCCTGGGTACCCCAAACCTAGAAAATAGGTGAGTCCTGACAAAATCCACAACAACAGATGAATCGTTAGTTCTAGTGGGGATTGCCTCCACCCATTTAGACACATAATCAACAGCCAACAAAATATAAATAAATCCATATGAAACAGAAAAAGGACCCATGAAATCGATACCCCAAACATCGAAAATCTCGCAAAATATCATGAGTTGTTGAGGCATCTCATTCCTACGTCCTAAGTTCCCTACTCGCTGGCAGTGCTCACAAGTCTTATGGAAGTGATAAGAGTCTCTAAACAAGGTAGGTCAATATAACCCTGCATCCAAAACCTTCCTAGCTGTATGTTGAGGACCAAAATGCCCCCACATGCAAGTGTATGACAAAATGAAAGTACTGACTGGAACTCACAATCAGGGATATATCTCCTAACTACCTGGTCGCTGCAAAATTTCCAAAGGTAAGGGTCATCCCACACGTAATACTTAGAATCACTTGCTAATTTATCACGTTGAGCTTTAGAAAAATGTGTAGGAAAAACATGTGCAACCAAATAGTTGACGAGATCGGCATACCATGACACACTACCTTGCAGTTGTAGAAGATGCTCATGTGGAAATGCATCTGCAATGGGTGTAGGATCTGTCGCCCCCTCAATCCTGCTCAGGTGGTCAGCTACTAAGTTCTCCTTCCCACTCCTATCACGTATCTCGACGTCGAATTCTTGAAGCAGAAGCATCCATCGAATCAATCTTGGTTTCGAATCCGGCTTCTTTAAGAGGTACCTAATAGTGCATGATCATAAAAAACAATCACATGTGAGCACAATAGATATGAACGAAACTTATCCAAAGCAAAAAACAATAGCTAAAAGCTCCTTTTCAGTTGTTGTATAATTGGCTTGAGCAGAATCAAGTGTCCGGGATGCATAGCAAATGACATGCGGCGCTCCATCCACCCTTTGGCCAAGCACTACTCCCACGGCATGATCTGATGCATCACACATCAGCTCGAATGGTAAACTCCAGTCTGGGGCCCGGATGATAGGGGTCGATATGAGAGCCGCCTTCAAGCGATCAAAGGCGTCCCTACACTACTGATCAAAATGGAACTCCACGACTTTCTGTAGCAAGGTCGAAAGAGGAAGGCTATCCTGCTGAAATCTCTAATGAATCGCCTGTAGAATCCTGCATGGCCAAGAAAAGAGCGAACGCCCCTCACGCATGCGGGATAAGGTAGAGATGTAATACAATCAATTTTTCCAGGATCTACTTCGATGCCCCTCCTAGAGACTATATGACCTAAAACTATGCCATGCTCAACCATGAAATGACATTTTTCATAATTAAGCATAAGGTCAGTCTCTATGCAACGATACAAAACTCTAGAAAACTATCTAAACATGCATCAAAAGAGGATTCGTATACAGTAAAGTCATCCATGAATACCTCCATGCAATGCTCTAAAAGATCTGAAAAAAATGCTTACCATGCATCGCTAGAAGGTACCTGGGGCATTGCATAATCCAAATGGCATCCTCCTATATGCAAAAGTCCCAAATGGGCAGGTGAAAGCCGTCTTATCCTGATCCTCTGGAGCAATATGAATCTAAAAGTATCCTGTAAAACCGTCCAAGAAGCAATAGTGTGATCTACCAGCAAGCCTCTCTAACATCTGGTCGATGAATGGTAAGGGGTAGTGATCCTTCCTCGTAGCCTGGTTCAGCTTCCGGTAGTCTATACATACTCTCCATGAACTCTGGACTCTAGCAGGAGTCAAAGCACTCTCCTTGCCCTCCACCACTGTGATACCGGACTTCTTAGGAACCACCTGCACTGGACTCACCCATTGACTGTCGGAGAGGATATATAATGTCAGCCTGTAGTAGCTTAGTTACCTCCTTCTTGACCACATCTAAAATAAGTGGGTTGAGTCTGCGCTGTGGTTGTCTCACTGGCCTTGCATCCTCCTCTAGGAAAATCCGGTGCATGCAAATGGATGCGCTAATCCCTGGTATATTTGCAATGGTCCACCCAATAGCCCTCTGACACATCCGTAGAAGATCTAGTAGCCTTTTCTCTTGACCTGGCTCAAGATGTTGAGCAATGATGACTGGCAACTGCTCGTTCTCTCCTAGGTAGGCATACTTCAAGTGCTCAGGTAGGGGCTTCAAAGCAAGCTTTGGGGGTTGCAAAACTGATGGAAGCAATCTCTCAGGACCTGTCTCCAATGTAGACACCTGTGCGTCTTCCACCTGGATAGTGTCACAGACTAAAACTGATCCACCACTATCATCATCCACCTCATCTGAATCCTCTGTGTCGGCTAGATCTGAATCCATGCCATCTGACTCCTCAGAATCTAGTGTATCCAATATAGCAATGCCCAGCAGTGAATGGTCCTCGGCGGGATATCTTATCGCATCAAGGATGGAAAACTGAACCACTGTGCCCCCAAACTCCATGGTAAGTGTCCCTGCATGAACAACAATCTTGGTCCTCGCAGTCTTCAGGAATGGGCGTCCCAAAATCAATGGAGCTGAGCTTGAGGTTAGGTCCTTCTCCATATCTAAAATGTAAAAATCGGCTGGGAATATCAAATCCTTGACTTTCACCAATACATCCTCTATGACTCCAGCCGGATGAGCAAAACTGTGGTTGGCCAACTGAATAACCACCCCAGTAGGCTGTAATGGTCCAATGCCTAGAGAGATGAGCATTGACTTGGGCATGACATTGATGGAGGCTCCTAAGTCTACCATAGCATCCTCGAAAATGCAGTCTCCAATCACGCACGGTACTGTGAAAACCCCTGGGTCTTTGCATTTCTGAGGCATCGGCTGGATCATAGCTGAAACATTCTTTCCCATACTGACCAACGCTGTCCCTTTTAGCTTCTTCTTGTGAGTGCACAGATCTTTCAGAAACTTAACATACTTGGGAATGTGCCTGATCACTCTGAGCAATGGGATGTTCACCTCCACTTTGCTAAAAATGTCAATCAGCTCCTAAAACTCCTGTGTCTTGTCTGAATCAGCATTCTTCCTTGGACCAAATGCCCTCTGAGGGAAAGGTAGCTGAATGGATGGCTCTGGTAGTGGAAGTGACTCTGGCTCTACTCCTGTCTGAGACCTCGAAAGATCAACCTCTGGTACTATAGGAATCTGTGGGGTAGAAGCCTCTTGTGTAACTCGTCCACTCCTGAGTGTGATAGCACTGACATTCCCCCTAGGGTTTGGAATAGACTGAGAAGGTAGCTGACTCGATCCTTGAGCTTGAATCTGACTGATGGTGGATGATATCTGTCCAATTTGTCGCTCTATGTTCTGAATGGAAGCATCAGTCCTACACTGATACTGTCTATAGTCTCCCTGATGCTGCTGAAATTGAGCGTTAAATTGCTGAAAATTTCTCTCATTTTGTTGCTGAAGCTGAGTGCTAAGCTGCTGAAAACTCCTCTCATTTTGTTGCTGAAAATGAGTGAAAAAGGGTTCCAAAGTGAGTGGAAACTCCGGTTTTTGTTGCTGAACCGGTGGAACTCTTGGCGGAGATGGACTACTATAAAATCCTGGTGGTCTCTGAACTGCAGGTGGCGCAACAGGAAGTGGTGGCTGATAAGGCTGCTGCTGATGTGATGTGTTCCCATACCTCAGATTAGGATGATCTCTCCAACCTGGATTGTAAGTATTGGACATGAGATCATAAGACTGCTTGTATCCATAAGGCTGAGGTTGGAAAGGTTGAGGCTTGGACTGAAAAGCATTTGCTGCCACCACTTGATTTGCAAGGTAAGATCCATCATCAACCTGCACCTGGGGCATAAATCTGTAGGATGAGAAGTGCTACTGCAAAGTCCACAAACCCTCACTGCTTGGGCTACTTGAGCTGAAGGCTGCTGAGTAGTCTGATAGAATGTCATCTGCCTAATGAGAGAAGTCAAATCCTGAAGATTAACCTTCACCTCTTGAGTTTCCATATTCTGTCCTGTGATCTCATGTAGTCCTTTAGGCACCAACGGACGGCTTCCAAACTGTTGAGAATTTGCTGTCATAATATAAATCAACTCTCTAGCTTCCTCAGGTGTCTTGTTCACTAAGGCCCCTCCACTAGCGGCGTCCACCATACTCCTGTCCATGGAAAGAAGTCCCTCATAGAAGTATTGAATGAGTAGCTGCTCACTGATCTGATGGTGGGGACAGCTAGAACAAAGTTTCTTAAAGCACTCCCAATACTCATACAGTGTCTCTCCAGAAACCTGCTGGATCCCACAGATACTCTTCCTAATGGCAGTAGTCCTTGAGGCTGGGAAGAATTTCTCCAAGAAAGCTTTCTTCATTTCGGCCCAAGAAGTAACTAGAGCATGTGGTAAGGTGTACCACCAGTCTTTTGCTCCATCCACAAGTGAAAATGGAAAAGCTCTCAGGTTGATGTCATCTTCAGCAATACCATGTGGCTTCATAGTGGAGCATACTGTGTGGAACTCCTGGAGATGTCTAGTGGAGTCCTCACCAGCTAAGCCATGAAACTTTGGAAGTAGATGAATGAGTCCGGACTGTAGCTCAAAATCAACCTCCAACTCAGGGTATTGGATGCACTGAAAAGCCATGTCTGGTGCTGCAAGCTCCCTCATGGTTCTATTGTTCGCCATTTGAACTTCTGATAAAGAGTTGCTACTGGTAGAAAGTCTAGAATGCTCTAGCTGAGCTCTCCTCTATACGTGGAAGGTCCTCTCTATCTCAGGATCAAAATCAGCTAAGCTGGAGTAAGAAGACCTGGTCATGCACTGCACATAAATGAAGAAAATTGGTGAGATGCAAGAAATTAATCAGAAAATTCAGAATTATTGCAAGACCTAAAAACAAACAAACATCATAAAAGGGTCCCGGCAATGGCACCAAAATGATAACCGATTTTAGTCGTGTTACGGTTTCAATTAATTTTCTCATTTCAAGCAATTATGTAGTAATAGTTGAACCCGAATCGTCTCTCAAGGACCCAATATGATGCATGCACTTCTTTGATCTATAGAAAATAGTAAACTGTAGAAAAATGAAAGCTAGCTAATCAAACATGTTTTCTTGGGTTTTGAGGATAACAAAACAATTAAACTTAGCTATCAACTTCCACCTAATAGCCTTAACTACTCGGATTTGATGTATTAAGCTAACTAAATGTAGAGGACAGCAAAAGAACACTCACAACCAGGAAATTTCAGCAAGGATTCATCTAAAACTCCTAACTAGAAGGCAAGCAATTTCATACTCAAGCACATGTTTGATAGGAGCAATTAAACAAACACCTTGCAGTCAAGTAGTAAAAGGTTGAGAACATGGAAAATTTCTACAAAAGGTATACTGTAAATCTAGAAAACTAAGCTGGAAATTTCGGTTCTAAGCTGGAAATTTTGGTTCTAAGCTGGAAATTAAGCAGAAACTTGAAATCAAGTGAAGGGAGAATGTGGGTTGTGTTCTACAGCAAGTAAAAGGAAAGAAACAAGTAAAAGTAGGTTGAAAATGTTGTCCGGTGGAGGAAAACGCTGCTCCGATGAAGCTGATCACTTCCCAGCCGGATTGGAAGATGGAATGGGCTGTGGAGTTAAAGAACAGGGCTTCTCCAAGCTGCTGATCAGAGGGGAAACCCTTCTTCCTTCATGGTTGCGTGAACACCCAGCTTCCTCTTCCTTCACGGCTGTATATACCCTATAGCTAACTTGCGTGTGTCCCCAACCCTTGAACCGTAGCCTTCCTTTTCCTTCCCTAGCTCTTCTCTCCACCCTTCATTCCCCTTGATGAGTGGCCAAGATTGCTTGCAGAAATTTCCATCAACGTAAGTGCCTAGATCCAAGTGGAGGGTTGTGATTAGATCACCTTTATGGATCCGTCTTAGCCTTTGATGTGCCCCTTTTGATCTTTTGATGCACAAGCTGTCCAAAAATCAAGTAGAATGAAATATGAGTGTAAAAATGTAGGAAAATTAATTAACCAATGAAAATGCACCCTATTAACAATTATGCATCATTTAATAAATAAATACACACCTAGAGCCCCAAATTTCCCACTAATGGCACAAAAAATTATCCATCAAGTTGTTAATTATCAGAGAGTCAGCGAGTTAACTACATAGTCAGATCCAGGACCTCCTAAATGGACTTCACGTGATTGGACAACAAGTTAAAATTGCAACTTAATCAGGTACACTTTGAAAGAATTCCCAAGAAATAAGTTATGGGCATCTATGGTAGATGCTTACAATGTTTCAAGAGATCTTTCAAAGGTTAAATTAGATGAGCTTTTTATTGAATTTGAGTTGCACAAACAATATAATACTACTCTGGGCGAGAAGGGTATTGCTTTGCTTGTATGAAAATTCAAGACCATGGAGTCAAAACATAAGTCCTGAATCGAGACAAAACTCGAAGATGAGTCGAACGCTGAAGACGATGATGAAATCACCACTAGAATAGTCAATCTCGTTCGAAAGATACGTAAGAATAAGAGGATGATCCAATCAAAGGGCCTGAAAGCACATGGTCCGAGTCATCAGAAAAGTCTAACGAAGAAAAACAAACTCAACCGAGCCTCTTTGCACTACCGATACAAGTTCACCTTACCGAGATTGAATCTATCGAGACCAAGTCTAAGTCCAAGTCTGAATCAGAAGCTGAGCTGGAACAAAGCAATGGATCGATATCCATCTCGGAGAAAGACAAACTCGTTGTAAGTGGTAACTCTGAAAACGAGCTTTACGATTTAATTTCCTATCTATCTCGCAAGTTGGCTAAGTCCAACGTTCATATTAAGTCCCTCCAAAAGGAAGTCAAAGTCCTTAAGGAGGAGACTAACTCGAGTCTCTTGACTAAGATAATTCAGGGAGGAACCGCAACTCAAGTCCAACAACTTAAGAAAGAGAATTTCTATTTGAAAACTCAAGTCAAGAAACTCAAAGAAACTTTGGAATGGTTAGCATTGGGTTCCAAGAATTTTGACATGATTCTTGGAAAATAAAAAGTCATTTACGATCAATCTAGACTTGGGTTTAAAATCAACTCATGATATAAGTCGTTTACCTCACTTGTGAACCAATAGCATCCGAGTCTAAGCATGGGTCCCTAAGATAAGCTTGACTAATTAAGTTAGATCAAATCACTATTGGATCCTCAACGATCAAATTCACTACCTAGATAGATCATATCGAGGTTTTGATCCAAAGGGAGCCAATAGAAAAACTATCTTTATTGCTAGATGATTATTGCATGCCTTCATGATTGCTTGCTTGTTTGTTTATTTGATTTTTGTAAATTGTCATGCGTAGGTCAAAAATGGTTAGATAAGGACCTAGATCTGATTGAAACTTGCTCAACCTAGTACCAGGGTGAGGCGAGATGATAGTACATTAGGGAAGCCTGTCTAAAGAGTCAAGTAGGATAAGGAGTACCCTATTTGATCTACTTAACCTAGTGGAACTAGCCGAAGCTACCTTATCACATCCTAGACTAGTTAGACTAGGGTTTCTCAATTAGTAAAGTAAAAGTATAATTTTTTTAAAAGGCTTTGTCTATAAAGAGGTCATTGTTCCGATACTCAATAAGGCCCTGTGCCTCTCTATGACCAGGAAGTCGATTATTGAAATATTCTTTTAAGTTACTATTTGTTAAATTTTAATCTAACTCAAAGTTCAATCAAATCATAGATTTTCAAACCTAATTTTAAGATAAAATTGATAACATCTCACAAAACATATAAGGATTCGCTATTTTGTAACTAAGAAATGGGTAAGATGTTAAGGGATTAAAAGATTAGTCAAAGCCAACCAACCCATCAATTTTACCTTTAATTAATCAACTTAATCAATTAAATCAACTTAACAAATCTCTTTCAAAACATAATTTTTAACTTAACTCTTTCAAAACCTAATATTTTTTTAAAAAAAAACTTAACCTTTTAAGAAACTAAATTTTAAAATAACTTTTTCAAAACTTTATTTATTTTCTTATTCTCTCAAAATCTTTTTTTTTAAATTAGTTTGTTCAACTTTAACTTATTATTTCAAAATCAAACTCTAAATCAATTTCTTCAACTTTAAACATAATTTTTCAAAATTCTAACATAAAATTTTCAAACTTAATTTTTCAAAATTCTAACTTAAAATTTTCAAATTTAGTTTTTCAAATTCTAACTTAAATTTTTCAAACTTATGTTTTCAAAATCATAAATAAAATTTTTCAAAAAGACTTAATTAAATTTTCAACATAGTCTTTTAAAATTTTAATTACTTTTCAACTTAATTATCTTTCTCAAAATCTTATTTAATTTTCAACTTAATCATTCAATATCAAATTTAATTTTTCAAACCGAAAATTAATTTTTTAAATTATTGTTAACTTAATCAATTGTTCAAACTAAAATTATTGTTTTCAAAATTATCTTTAACTTTTATCATGCTTGGACTCAAAAATGGGTGGCTAAAAGTTCTATACTTAGGATTATTCTTTAAATTGCTTTAGATACTCATTTATAGTAAATCATGTTTAATTGCTTAGAAATAACTTAGAAATTCTTTTTGGAAGTTATTTATCCAAGTTTTTAAAAATCCTTAACTTAGAATTTTTTTTTTAAATCTAGTTTTACTTAAACAATTTTGCAAAAGCTACTTTATTTTCAATTTTTTTTCAAAACCCATTGTTTTTCTTCTCACTCAAAAATTGGTTTTGCAAAACTAAAAATATTATTTTCACTTTGAAAATTTTTGCAAAAAAAAAACCTATTATTTTTCCTTAGAAATTTTTCTTGCAAAAATATATTCTTTTTTTACTTAGAAAATTCTTACAAATATTTGCAAACAAAAATATTATTTTAGTACGGCCTCTGATATTTAAAAAAAAAATTGGACTTAAGCATTTTTCAAAACTTTATTTTGAAATACCTATAAATTCCCTTCAACCCAAATTTATTTTTATTTTGTCAAAGGGGGAGAGAAAAGTAATATAAAAGTTTCTTTTAAATTATTTCTTTCAAAACTTAACGTATACATTTTCAAAACTTGACTTAGTATCTTTTCCTAAAAAATTCTTTAAAAATTTAGTGTTTCTCAAGATGTTATTGAAAAACTTATCTTTTAAAATGCAAGTTTTCCAAATCTTCAAGGGGAGATTTGTAAATAAGGGGGAGCATGTTGAAAAAAAACCCTTACCTTGAAAAGTGATTTTACTTAGAGTTTTTTTTACAAGTATTTTTACTTGAAAAGTTTTCAAATGAAAATGAGTTACTTAGAATATTTTTTTTTGAAAAACTATTTTTCACTTAACAATTCTTTTTGTGTTTAACTCAAACTTTTTTTGGAAACACATTTTTAAAAAAAAAAAATTTCTTTCTACCCTAAATTGTTTTTGATATATGTCAAAAGGGGAGAGAAAGATCAAAGTTATAACTTTTCATATTTTGTGTTGAAAAACTTTTAGATAAATTTTCTCTTATTTATCATGTTTTACCTAACTTTGAATTGTGTTGCCATAAATCAAAAAGGGAGAGATTGTTCGTACCAAAAGCACCTGATCGAACCTTATTTTGATATTGGTAAAGGGTTCAAAGTTAAGTATTATTTTGTGATCTAATGTGTTATCGTGAGTGTGCAGGAAAGTCCTAGTTTACCTAGGCACTAAGTCTTGGCCGAGGGCTGAGCAACAAATACCTGGCCGAGGGTTGGGCACGAAAACCTGGTAAGTGAAGCTAGGCATGAAGACCTAAACAAGGGTTGGGCACCGAAGTCTTGGTCTAGAGGATTGGACAGAAGACTTGGCCGAGCGAAGATGATGGACAGGAGTTGAGACGAGTCGAGGATCGGACGTCGCCATAAGGGAACAATAGGTATTGGTCTGACCTAAGATTTCGGTCAAAATCTAAAAGTCAAGATCAAATAGCTCAAGCTGTTAAGAGCATACATTCATATATCTTTTATTTTGACTGTACTAACTTCTGGGTACAGAAAATATAAGCTGGAGGCTGAAAGAGAAACTCCAAGGGGTTAGAAGGAGTCCAGTGCCCAAGATCCAGGTGCCCGCAAACACCCAGTCACCCGAAGTCTCGGGTGTCCGAGAGTACCGAGGTGCCCAGAGTCATGAGTGCCCAGGTCAATACAGGCGCTCGGGATGCCTCAACTCAGCCAAGGCTCGATTGAGCTAGAACGTGCTAAGTAGACGATCCACATCACCAACACAGGCGCCCGGGTTGATATAGGCGCCCAAGAGTGGATAGAACTTGAGGATCAAGTTCGATGATCAGTGGCCACGTCAACAGATTGGGGGTGGCCAGGAGAGCTATACAGGAGCTTGTATGACCCTTTATAAGGGATTTCAAGCAGTGCACTCAAGAATAACACTTCTATGATTTCTTCTCTTATATGTTATGCCCAAAGTTACTCAAAGATGCTGAAACGCTACTCTGACAATAGTGTTGCTTCTTCCTGTACATTTCCAAGTCGTCGGTATAACTCGTTTATTTATTGTACGTAAACTATGTATTTATGTAATCATTCTGAATTATTAGTGGATTGCCCAAAGTAAACGATCAAGGACCGTGAGCCTTGGATTAGGAGTCATCACATATTTTGAAACAAGTAAAAA
The DNA here is from genome assembly GCA_024364735.1 of Boesenbergia rotunda. Classification (NCBI taxonomy): domain Eukaryota; kingdom Viridiplantae; phylum Streptophyta; class Magnoliopsida; order Zingiberales; family Zingiberaceae; genus Boesenbergia; species Boesenbergia rotunda. The sequence goes on along the minus strand of JAGFNQ010003437.1, from coordinate 62,797 downwards.
CAAATAGTGTTAGCATTAGTTATTTTTCATGTTTATTATTTTCACTGCATATTCGTTTCCAAAATCAAAAAGTTTTTCGAGAGTGCTATTCACCCCCTCCCCTCCTCTATCGCTCTACTCGATCCTACAAGTTGTTCTCTTTTAGTGGAAATTTTGAAAGACTCGTGAAAAACTAATCGCTATTGATATTGATCATTCAAGAGCTGAAAAAGATTGTAGTTCGTCAGCATTAACTCAAGATGGTGAAAGACTAAATGAAGTATCTAGATCTATTGCAAAAGTGATACGCTCTCCATTAAAAGTCTAATCTCGAGGTCGCCCACCCACAAAGAGGAAACAATCTAAGATAGAACGAATTATGAAGAAATCAGTTGCAAAGGTCCGAAAAAAGGTTTGATTTATTATGAAGAAACACTCTCCATTACACTGAATTAATGATCTCTATTTACTATTTTAAGGTTTCTTTGTAACAGGTATGTAAAGGTGATTTGTAGCTAATGTTCTCCGCATTGCAACTACTTTGTTGTGTAAAGGTGTGTGATCAACTTTCAAATATTACGTCTTTTCTTATATGTAAGACAACATTGTCTATTTGGAATTTTTTGTACTTGCAATAATATGAGTGTCTGCAATGTATCCACTAATGTAGTTTTTATATTATAAGTTTGGTTGATTCAATCTTGTGGAGGTGATGGTTGTGGCATGACATTTCAATTTTCTGATTGAAATTAGTCTTGCATTAGAGTTCTGAATGGGGTGTATAAAATGTATTCTTGGAAAATACTAATTTGATACTTAGACTTTTAATGTATTTTTGTGAAAGAATTGGACTCTATCTAGTTCCTTTTTTATTTCTTATGTTATGGAATTTAGTTTGTTTGGTTGCAATCACAATGAAGCGTGGCAGCGAAATGAAAAATAAAAATCAGAAATAACCATGAAATAGCTATGGAATTTCCTTGATGATGTCATAGCAACCCAATATCCAAAATGGCATTAGTTAAGCAAAAGAAAAAAAAGAAAACACAGTATTCGGCCCCAAATTGATGAAATACATTTATTAGTTGAGCACAACCCAGAATATTGATTGGATTCAAATTTGTGGATCTAAATGATGATCATTGCTCTCTCTTTTCTCTTTTTTTCGTGTTTATATCTTTGTATGCATGTTTTGCTGTGATATAAGCAATACACCCTCCCTGTGAACTTTCCAATCTTTTTTTATGTCGAATGATTGTTTACTAAATGCTTTATATACTAATAGTTGGTCTCTTATAAGGTGTTGGTATTGATTATAATTATTCAGAAAGAAAGAGTATGGTTAGTGTTGGTTCAAAAAAAACTACTGCGTTCATGGATTATTATCATTGTTCGAGGAAAAGGAATTTTGGGTACAAATTTGGTTTGTTTTTGGCATTTATGAATACCAAACATTAAAAAAAAAATTAGTCCCAAAGTTAATACTTTTTTTATTTTAGTAAATGGTTCACCTTTCCAATTGGGTTATAGTGTTCAAACTAAAAAAAAATCAAAATCGAAAACTTCTAGGGTTCACTTTCCCAATTGGGTTATAATGTTCAAGCTAAAAAAATAAAAATCAAAAACTCCTAGAGTTTACCTTCCCAGTTGGGTTATAGTGTTCAATTAAATTTAAAAAAAAAGACTTGAGGTGCCTCCCATTGCATGGTTTAAAATTGTTACTTTTAAAATTTGACTAGAAAAAAGATAAACGTCTAATTTTGAAACTATAAAAGTCTTTTCAAAAGTTTGATATTAAAATCGCCAATTTAATATCAAGTTTGAGGCCTGAAAAGTACATGCCCTATAAAAATTCTCTTTTGAACCCTAATTCTCAACCATTTCCCAACCTATTAATTAAGAGATTGAACAATCTAATACATACCCGATGTCGTTGCCTTGAAATTTTCGATCAGCTTGAAGGAATGGTACTCGTTTAAGGGTCGCGGCTGAAGAGAGCAAGGGAGACACCTTCACTGTGTTTTTTCACTAGGAGCAAGGGAGACGCCTCCTTTGCAATTTCTCTTTGCTCATTGAGTTTCTTCTCTGAGCAATTTGGGTCTTTTCTCTTTGTCGGCTCGCTGGGAGGAAGTGAAGGAAGAATTTTTGGTGGCGTCTTTGCCGACTCACTAGGAGGAAGCGAAAGAAGAATTTCCGATGGGGAACTGAGGCTTCATTCTAGGGCCGAATGTTTGAAGGGGAAAGTAAGAAACGAAAAAAATGCAACGGCGTCTTCACCGGCTCGCTAGGAGGAAGTGAAAGAAGAATTTTCGGCGACAAACTAAGGTTTTGTTTTAGGGTCGGATGTTTGAAAGGGAAAGTAAGAAAGGAACAAACGCAAAGTGTACGAAGTAAAAAAAGGGGAGAGAGATAGAAGGGTTGAGCTAGAAATTTATAGCTCAGAGCCATGTCATTTGCTGCATGTTTTCGCTCATTTCGTTCGCTGCCTGCATCATTACTCATATAATAATATAACAAGAGTCTTAATGAGCATATTCACGAACTCTTAATGAACTTACGAACCAAATACTATACTCGAGCTTGGTTCGATAATGTTTTCAAGTTCGAAATCAGAATCGAGCTTGGATGATTAATTTAATCGAACGAACTCGAAAGAATTAACTCGTTTATCCTTCTAAATAGATTTAGACAATCTAGTATCAGATCCATAAAATATAAAATATAAATTAAAAATTAAAAATAAAAAAGGCCCTCTTTCAAATCATCAAAGAAACTCTCATTTTTTTATAGCGAAATTATCTCACTCAATAATCATGTTCTATTATTATTTTTCATCTAAATTTTCAATCAGTCAAATGCGTTCTAATAACAACGAAACCATAACAACTACCTATATTATAAAAAAAATAATAATTTGATTTAGATTTGATCAAGTGTGAGCCAAATCGAGCAAAAACTAACTATTTTTTTTCTCTTTTAAAACTCATGAATATCAGTTTATTCAATTTTATTGTTTTCAGGAAACATTTTGTAGGATATATTTTCTAATTTTGTTAGTGCTCCTTAAAAAAAAGAGTTATTTTCTTCTATAAATTCATAAGATATCCATTGTATTAATAATATTTTTTTATCTGCATTCACGCCCTTTATTCTTTGAGCATTGTAGTTGTCTTGAACTCACATGAATTGGGAGATTAGGTTTCAGAGTTCCGCTTGGCCAGAGGACACGGATTAGAATCAATCCATCCCTTGAGATTAATGTTATGTTTCGTTCGAGGTGCGAATTGAGGAGGGATTCGAACTAAGGAAGAGCATAGAAGAAGAGCAAAACGAATCCCATCCCCTCCTCTTTGCCCTCCCTCTCCGTGTTTCATCGTTTCCAAACCAAAGATTCAATTTTTTCCCTTCCAGCTTGTTTGAAAAAGAGTGGAATTGAATTCCTTTCAGAATTAAAATACAATTCCACCCTTTGGAATAAATTTTCGTCAAAAAATTGATAAGGAATCAAAATTCAATTTTATTCAAACCATTTAAAATAAATTAGACCTCTTTACATCTGGAAAGTCGAAATTACTAAATAATCCTCCATGTAAATATATGCTTCTCGGCTTCTCCCATTTGTCCGCAACACTTCTCCCGTGCTTAGCCTTCTCCCATGCATAGAACCAAGACCGCTCCCTGCTGCACTTGAGGCCCGCTCCTCCACTATCGTCGTCCGTCCACTGCCACTTTCCATCCACTACTGTCATCGACCACCGGAGTTCAAACGTGCCTCCACAGCCGCATCATTTAGTGAAGGTATATCAGAAAGCTGAAGATCTGACAACTTGTTCATTCCTCTTTTTTTCGTTTATGATTCAACCAAAGATGTGGATTGTAGATCGGTTTATACCTCCACCGCCACATCATTCCTCTTTCCTTCGCCACCAACCACGGGTTTGGACAGCAGTGCTGGGTTTGGACAGCACCACGGGGTTTGGATAGCATCGCCGCCGCCATTGTATCATCAACCGGAGGTATTTCAAAAACTATTGGTTTTGTGCTTTTGTGATATAGATGTTGTTGTTTTTGTGCTTTATTGGTTTTGTGTCTTGCTTGGTTTTGTTCCATGCATTATTACTGAGAACAAAATGATGAGATGTAGAAAAATGATCAAAAATTGACATAGGAGCTGAAATAAGTTGCATTTTGTATGCTATATATCCCCAAATGTCAAAAATTGACTTTGTATAAGTTGGCATTTTCTGATGAGGATGTCATAGGAGCTGGAATATAGCATATAAAATATCTTGGAGTTCTCTAACCGTAAAAATTTTTGACAATTCATTTTCAATAATTTTGACATTGTTCCTAGATTGAAACCATTTTAATTTATATATAATACACAAAATCATTGAAAAGATGTAGCAATCGGAGCTCAAGCTGGGAGTGCTAGAGAAAAGGTACAAATATGGGAAAGGGAGAATGCTCATATTAGTATTGATGAAATTGATGAGATACAAGTAAACATTCAGGTTTATTTGGAGAATTTTTCTCCCTTTGATTCTAAAAGTATGCCATCAACACCGGAATCACAATTTATAGCATCAAATCCATCTGTACCTGATACTTCAGTTGCGAAAGGTAAAAAAAAAAAGCACCAATGGAAAATGAGTACTCATCCGATTTAAAAGAGGTGTCTTCATTAATGAAAGATATTGCACAAGCTATTTAAATACAAGCACTCGAGTTTGGTTGTCTGTAGAAATATATGAACCTGATAGGGTTGAATGAGCCCTGGCCAGGACGAAGGATGAAGAAGTCATCCGACACACCAGCGGTAGGTTGAGACAACCCTCCTTCCCGGGTCCTGGGAATCCCCGAGGGCGACACGCCCAGGGAGGGCAGTTGGAGATCCCTCTCGGAAGCATCCTGGGAGGTTCGGCCCTGAGAGCCCCTCGGGAGCTGTGGCATGTGAAAACCCTGAGCTCTCCTCGGGGGGTGGTGTCACCCCCCGAGGAGCCGCCCGTCCGATATTGACCGGGTTGTCACTCTCTCGACTCGGAGGACAATCCAAAACCCTAACCTCTACGATCACCTCGGCCGATTGTACCACAACCTATAGGGCTGAAACAACCGACTGTAGTAAACGAAAACGCCAATGAAAACAAAAGCTGCGTACCGGTATGACTTACGACAAAGCATAATGCACAAAAGGCCACCACGGCTCACAAAAATACAACTATACCGCCGTATAGAATGACAAAACCCAACACAAAAACAACAGCGGAAATGGAAAACATAAAAGTATAGAAAATGGTACCAACATGTACCACCAACAAAATAGAAGAAAATCTCGAAATCGTCTCGACGAGTATGCGAACTAGGACAGGCTGCCGGGCACTCCAGTCGATCATCCTGAAATAAAAACAAGGAGCTAACGGAATAAGTCATAGAACTCAACGGATATCTCATCATATATGCAGGATAGTCTAAGCTAGCAACTGTGTAACAGACTATCTAAATAACACATGTACAGGCAGTGGTAAGTACAACTGAAAGAGGAAATAGGAAATATCATACCAATGTAGCAGAGTCACCAAAACCAGACATAAAGATCTCCTGTATGTGCATGTCAATCATATGCAGCATCCAAGTATAGCAAGCACAGGTAAGTGCAAAATATGTGTATGCACAAGGTGCAATGACATGGTCACCCCTGTCGTCGGTCAGACATCGTCACCTATGTACGGGAGGAAGCTGAGCGGAGGTCACCCTCCGACGTAGGACTGTGACTGCCGTCCATACTTTGCCATCACTACTCCTGAGTGATCGAGTAGACGGAATGCTGCCGGTGTAACACCCCTACTCCATGCCCTATCCGGGGGACATCTCTGTCTACCCCACGCCATCTCTAGAGGACATCTCTGTCTGAGTGTTACCCCTACCCCATGTATATAAATGGGGGAGAGACCTCTCCCTCTCATCTCCTAGTATATAGACTACTCAAGGAGGGACCTCTGCCTGCTATCATGCTCCGATTCACTAACCCATGAGTGCACAAGCGAAGCAGCACAGAGCACACTACTCATACTCCGTCAACCACTAACCCATGAGTGGTCGTAGGGGTATGTCCTTATGACTGTCGACCTGACTCACCCACAAAGTGGGCCCCTGATCGACAGTGATGCACAGTGCACGATGATGCATGACACTGGTCAAACAGCATCCACTATCTAATCCACTTATATCAACATGATATGCAAGGATCGTAGATAATGCACCATAGCCTATGTCCTAGAGGTATAGGTATCACATGTCAGGTCTAGCATAAACAGTATCAGAAAGATAAATAGAAGAGTTATATCACAATCTATCACTCTATTGCTAAACAAAACATATCAAGCATATATCAATGACTAATCTAAAAGAAGAGTCAGAGATACCCGCCTCCGATGTAGAAATCCAAAAGTGAAGAGAACCCCCATCTGAACTAATATCAACCGCAAGTGGACTCCAAATCGCCGAGTCAATGATCTGTATCACAACACAAAATTCTAGCTATCATAACCAATATTAATTAGCCAAAACTAACTAATCAATCGTATTAGAGTTAATCCTAATTACTCCGAGTATAGGACTTAGGCTCACCCTAGGTTTAACCTAATCCTAATCACAACTCATAACATAGGATCTTCACACCTACACTACCTGCCGAATTCAACTAAAATAACAACATTCACACATTAATCGAAGGTAGCAACAATCTTAATCCCAATCCAACTAAAGTATCAACAGAGGCTCTAACCATACCAATTTCCATTCTAAATCCCCCCATCCTATCAAACAACCACTCGGCCACCTCCACAAAATCAGGAACAGCAACAACAAAGCCAAGAACAAAGAGGTAAGAATCAAAACCCAGTTTGATCACTAAATGCCCATCCAAATTCCCTACACGGAATCTACTCAAACAACCAACAAACTTACGACACAAAAAGACCCCCCACATCTAAACAAAAACAGATCAAGATTAACATCAAAAGAGATCACGATCGAAAATCCCAAACTGAATACTAACCAACAACCCTTACCTTTGCCGCACAAGTGACTTCCCCTGTCCAATTTAGGCAAAATCTGGACCAAGGCAGTGGAAACGAGAGATCCTCTCTTGGACCCCCTCAAACCATAGATCCACCTTCCCAAGGCTAGGCAGATCCCTCGCATGGACTTAGTGATTCTGGATTGAAACGAATACAAGGTCACCAGCACGACCGGAGAGGAAAACAGGAAGATTGGCTATAAGGAAAAACCCATACCTTGATTTCGCCGGATATTCCTTGTTCAAATTCGGCGAAGTTTCAACGCCCGGTGGGGAGATCGGGAAACCGATGAGGACGCCCAACTCCAGGGGATGATGGCCGATCCACGCTTGAGGAAGAGGAGATCGCGGCTTCTCCGGTGTCCCGATCGCACAAAGAGAGAAGGAAGTCGTTTCGCTCGGCCGAGGAGGATGGGAAGAAGATCAAGAGGCGAGGTTAATCTAATCCCGATCGCATGGAAGAATAGGAATCAGCAACTTTAAGGGTTTCCCGCGTGGAATAAAAGAAATAGGAAGTTTAAGGGGTTTTGGCCATTTTTCAATTAAGCCCCTATTCTTCCAAACTCACCATCTACACCCTCCTCTATAGGAATTTTGCATCTAACCCCTTTCCGAACTTAGGTATTTTACAGGTGGAGTCCACGCAATAACCGACCTCAGATTCTGACCCCCCCTTACGGCACAGATAAGCACCCCTCGTCAGAAAAGGTCTTCATGACCCCTGAATCTCGCAACGGGCTAAAGCCGATAACGGCGCAGACCTTTTCAAAAGGATATCCCAAGACCACCGAACGAGGAGGGGGGCGTGGCTTAAGTACGGGAGATGTGGCACCCACCAAGGGGCACGTCTAGCCCGTCGTCATCAGTGTAAAAGGTAGTCCAACCCCTCCGGTAAAGGGGTTACGCTCTCTCAACTCTAGACCTTTTCTTTACTTTCTGCAACCTTCCCTTCCTGGCGAATACTAACTTGAGCGTCGGAGTGGACTCCGTCGGACCCCTGCCGGCGTGTCCCCTAACGCTTGTGTTAACTTCACAGACCTCAAGTTCCTCCCCACCTCAGCAACCACAACAGGGGCAAAGCTTCGGTGCCTGGCCATCGTCGACGACTCTTTCCGGAACAAATTTGGCGTCGTCTATGGGAAACTAGCAAAGCACCTGAAGGAGCACCGATGGCAGGATCAGAGAGACAACCCCTTACCCTCATAAGAGAGGAACTTGACTGCCTAGAAGCTCTGGAGCAGCACTAAGTCGAATAGGCTGCCCCGCAACCAGGGGGTCCGGTGAGGGAGGAGATCCCCAGAGTCTCTGCCTCGTATTCCCGAAGATCCGTCACCCCGGTGGGGCGACAGGACGGGGCAGTCCAGGGCCCACAGAGAGAATCCCCTAGAGACATGGAGAAGACCCACTCGGTGGCCTCCAGTGCTCAGAGGCACGAAGAGGGGCCGGGGAAGAAGGATGGACCCAGGACCTCCCAGAAGGCTCCCTCTACCCCTTTCTCGTCCGAGATTGTCGAGGACCCCATGCCAAAGTAGTTCCGTGGGCCCGGGATCCCTGAGTATGATGGGAAGACGGATCCGGAGGATCACGTCTGTAAATTTGAGAATGTGGCACTCTTGCACCAATATACTGACGGTGTGAAGTGTCGGGTGTTCTTGAACACTTTGTCCGGAGCAGCTCAGCGGTGGTTTCAGAGGCTGCCACAAGGTTCCATCAACTCCTTTGCAGAGTTCAAGACAGCCTTCCTCCACCATTTTGTGAGCAGTCGTTGTTACCAGAAGACATCACTTAACCTGTTTGCCCTCAAACAGAAGCCTAAGGAACCGCTCAAGGAGTACATCCAGAGGTTTAACCGGGTGGCGCATGATGTTCCCAGTGCGACATCGGAGATACTTGTCAGTGCTTGCACCCAAGTACTCGCTGAGGGGGACTTCCTCCGGTCCTTGTTGAGGAAGCCCCCTGCCAGCTTCGATAATTTGGTTGGACGCTCCATGAAGCATGTCAATGTAGAAGAGGTACAGTACGCCCGGCGTAAGGATCCAGTCGGAGCTCCTCCTCCGACGGCCCCCTGATTAAACAGAAGGGAGCCCCTGGCTCCAGCGCGGGGAAAAGACCTTCCACCCGCAAGGGACCAATGGACGGGCAGGCGTCGGCTAGTGAAGACGGTAGACACCGAGCAGCCGGAGTCAGTGCCGAAGTACTACAATTATCATGGCAGCTCAACTCATTCCACGGAGGAGTGTCACGCCTTGAAGAAGAAGTTTAGTGAGGAGACAGACATCAAACCCCGAAGAAAATGGAACAAGTCGGGGTATCACCGAAGGTCGTCAAGGCGAAGCCTTTCCCCTCGGCGACGGCCCGCCGAGGAGAACGAGGTTCGACCTCGGTCCCGATCGCGATCACGAGGTAGGAGTCGGGGCCTGCGCCCCGAAGATCCTTCTCCTTAGAGAGAGATCCCAAAAAAGGAAAAGCCCCTATGCGGGGTCCTCCTTCTGGCCATGTAGGGGTTATCTCCGGAGGACCTACTGGAGGGGACTCTAACCGGGCCAGAAAGTCTTACACCCGGCAGTTAGAAAACTACTCCATCGGGACAAGCCGAAGCCAGGTGCAAGGCCCTACAATCTCGATTGGGCCAGCCGACCTCGAAGAAGTGGAAGCTCCCCATGAGAATGTCATAGTAATCGTGGCCCACATTGCCAATTATGAGGTGAAGTGCATTTTCGTAGACATGGGGAGTTCCGTGAACATTATGTACAAGGCGGCTTGGGAGCAAATGCAGATAGACGAGGATGAACTACTCCCCATCTCGACCCCACTATTTGGGTTCACGGGGTATCCAGTACAGCCGTTGGGGCAAGTTGCCTTGTCACTCTCATTGGGCAGCGATAAGCTCGAGAGAACCCGGAGGACGCCTTTCCTAATCGTGGGCGCGCCCTCCTCCTACAATGTCATCCTGGGACGCTCAGTGCTCAGCACTTTCCAGGCAATGGTCTCTGTTTACCACCAGAAGATCAAGTTACCGGTGGGTGATCGGGTGGTGGAAGTCCGAGGGGATCAGCTAGTGTCTCGTCAGTGCTACAGCGGAGAGGTCAGGTCGGAATCTCGAAAGAACCCACGAGGCCTGGATAAGTAGCTGCTGAAGAAAGATAAAAAAAACTCAGGAGGTCTCGGTTCAGCTGTGGTCGCGGATCCTTCTGGTTTTGGTAGGGTTTACAATTTATGCAGAACATCTATCTGTGTCTCTTTGTGCTCTCGCAGCAAAATCGAGTAATAAAAGGAGATGTTTCTTTCAAAATGACTATGTGCTACTAGGGAATTCGAAAAACCCTAATACCCTGCGGTACAGTCGACACCTGGGGTACTTAGGCTTGGGCTGGGACCTACGCGCCCAACCAAGTAACCAAAACTCTAATACCCTGCGGTACAGCCGACACCAGGGGTATTTAGGCTTGGTTTGGGACCTACGCGCCCAAGCAAGTAACCAAAACCCTAAAACCCTGCGGTACGGCCAACGCCCGGGGTACTTAGGCTTGGTCTGGGACCTACGCGCCCAACCAAGTAACCAAAACCCTAATACCCTGCGGTACAGTCGACACCCGGGGTATTCAGGCTTGGTCTGGGACCTACGCGCCCAACCAAGTAACCAAACCCCTAATACCCTGCGGTACGGCCAACGCCCGGGGCACTTAGGCTTGGTCTAGGACCTACGCGCCCAACCAAGTAACCAAAACTCTAATACCTTGCAGTACAGCCGACGCCCGGGGTACTTAGGCTTGGTTTGGGACTTACGTGCCCAACCAAGTAACCAAAACCCTAATGCCCCGCGGTGCAGCCTATGCCCGGGGTACATAGGCTTGGTCTAGAGCCTACGCGCCCAACCAAGTAACAAAAATCCTAATACCCTGCGGTACAGCCAACGCCCGGGGTACTTAGGCTTGGTCTGGGACCTACGCGCCCAACCAAGTAACCAAAACCCTAATACCCTGCGCTACAGCCGATGCCCGGGGTACTTAGGTTTGGTCTGGGACTACGCACCCAACCAAGTAACCAAAACCCTAATGCCCCACGGTGCAGCCTATGCCCAGGGTATTTAGGCTTGGTCTGGGACATACGCGCCCAACCAAGTAACCAAAACCCTAATGCCCCGCGGTGCAGCCTATGCCCGGGGTACTTAGGCTTGGTCTGGGACATACGCGCCCGACCAAGTAACCAAAACCCTAATGCCCCGCGGTGCAGCCTATGCCCGGGGTACTTAGGCTTGGTCTGGGACATACCCGCCCGACCAAGTAACCCAAACCCCTAATGCCCCGCGATACGGCCAACGCCCGGGATACTTAGGCTTGGTCTGGGACCTACGCGCCCAACTAAGTAACCAAAACCTTAATACCTTGCGGTACAGCCGACGCCCAAGGTATTTAGGCTTGGTCTGGGACCTACGCGCCCAACCAAGTAACCAAAACACTAATGCCTCACGGTGCAGCCTATGCCGGGGGTACTTAGGCTTGGTCTGGGACATATGCGCCCGACCAAGTAACCAAAACCCTAATGCCCCGCGGTGCAGCCTATGCCCAGAGTACTTAGGCTTGGTCTGGGACATACGCGCCCAACCTAGTAACTCAAACCCCTAATACCCCGCGGTGCAGCCTATGCCCAGGGTACTTAGGCTTGGTCTGGAACATACGCGCCCGACCAAGTAACCAAAACCCTAATGCCCCGCGGTGCAACCTATGCCCGGGGTACTTAGGCTTGGTCTGGGACATACGCGCCCGACCAAGTAACCAAAACCCTAATGCCCCGCGGTGCAGCCTATGCCCGGGGTACTTAGGCTTGGTCTGGGAGATACGTGCCCGACCAAGTAACCCAAACCCCTAATGCCCCGCGGTGCAGCCTATGTGTGGGGTACTTAGGCTTGGTCTGGGACATACATGCCCGACCAAGTAACCAAAACCCTAATACCCCGCGGTACAGCCTATGCCCGAGGTACTTAGGCTTGGTCTGGGACATATGCGTCCAACCAAGTAACCCAAACCCCTAATGCCTCGCAGTGCAGCCTATGCCCGGGGTACTTACACTTGGTCTGGGACATATGCGTCCAACCAAGTAACCCAAACCCCTAATGCCTCGCAGTGCAGCCTATGCCCGGGGTACTTACACTTGGTCTGGGACATATGCGCCCGACCAAGTAACCCAAGACTCTAATACTCTGTCGTGTAGCAGCTGCCCTCTCGGGCACACGGGAGACATAACTGGTTCATAAACATAGACAGTACGGCATACCCAACTACGGGAGAACCGACGAAACATCACAATATCGACATAAGACAGTTATACACACATAAAAGGTATTCGAAAGAATTGTTTATTTTATTTGCATGAAGAAATACCGGAAGATATACATCTCGGAAAGTCACTAAGACACACGCCGAGTATCTGATAGAAAGAAGAACTCTTCTGTTCGGGCTTTTCTCAGCGCCTCTTCCACTTTTTCTCCCCGGGGCTCGAAGTCGTTTTCGGGTAGCCAACGAAGATGGATGCCTGAAGTAACACATGAGCAGCTCGACCCCATCAAAACACCCCTCTCCTTTTGGCAAAGACGAGGCCAAGTACAACATCCGAAAGGCAGAAAAAAGAGGAGGGGGCAGTGACTGCAATTTCTCTCCAGAGCATATAAAGACACAGTTCCAGCAGCCATGATTCTTCTCCAGGTCGAGAAAAAACACAAGGAAGAAGCACCCTAACAGAAGGTGGGGAACAACAACCAGATAGAAATATTCTCAACGAAAAGAAAAACCTATGGCTACATCCCCTCCCCTCTTGGGGACAACGTACCCCACAGACGCCTTCATCTGCCTGAAGCTTGGAGGAAACGAGCAGCCGATAGTGCGTGGGGTACATCGCCGTAAGCCAACCAGGGGTTTGGTGATCAGCAGGAGGGATCATCTCCCCCATGCCCCCTGACGGACCACATAAGGTCTTTTCTGGACTCCTCAGATAACGCGAGACTCTCACATCCTCGAGAATCTTCAGAGAGACCCCGGGCATCATCTCCACCATGCTCCCCGGCGAGGGACACAATACAGATGCCTATATCTCTCAGGAGTCCCTCAGTTGAGAGCACTACGGTATATCCAAGGTTGGGCATTAGGGATACCAACGAGGAAGAAAGAAGCAAGCAAGTGGAAGAGATGGAGAAGACAGTACACCCCTCTCCCCCTATTTATAGGGGTGGCTGCATCTCCGGGCAGTTAATGCAGGGAGGATGAAATCACGCCAACAGGTGCCAAAACGTCATTTCGACTGGCGTGCCCATGCTACGCCTGGGAACCCGTGACTCTCAATGAGTCTAATCTGTTGGTGCAGGAAGCACCATATCGAACCTTGTTTTGATATTGGCAAAGGATTCAAAGTTAAGTGTTATTTGTGATCTAATAAAGTTACTCAAGTGTGCAGAGACAAAGTCCAAGGGAAGGGCTGCTAGGCACCTGGCGAAGGACTGCCAGGAAACAAAGTCCTAGCGAAGGGCTGCTAGGCACCTGGCGAAGGACTGCCAGGAAACAATGTCCTAGCGAAGGGCTGCTGGGCATCTGGCGAGGGACTGCCAGGATCCAAAGACCTAGCGAAGGACTGCTAGGCAGCTGGCGAAGGACTGCCAGGATCCAAAGACCTAGGGAAGGACTGCTAGGCACCGGGAGAAGGACAGCCTGGGATCCAAGACCTAACGAAGGACTGCTAGGCACCCGATGAAGGACTGCCAGGATCCGAAGACCTGGCGAAGGACTGCTAGGCACCGGGCGAAGGACAGCCTGGTATCCAAGACCTGGCAACGGACCGCAAGGCAAAAGTCCAACCGGAGGAGCCGGTTGGCAACAGGTAAATTCTCCCGAGAGGAGTAGGTGAGGACGCGTTCCCCGTCGAGGGAACAGTAGGCGTCGGTTCGACATAGGGCTCCATTTTGGAGACCCAAAGTCAGAACCAAGACAGCTAAGGCTGTATAAATCTAACATATTATTGCTCTATGTTATTTTGGACAACCCTGGATGTAGGACCGAAGGAACGAGTGTCTGCAGCTCAGAGAACCTCAAAGGAGTGAGGCATAAGCTGAGTAGGGCGCCCGGAGTGTCCCGGGCGCCCCCAAGGTAAATACAAAAAGAAGTAGAGAAAGTGAATGCTTCGACAGCTTATGGGCGGGGCGCCCCCGTGCTCCCGGGCGCCCCGGATGGTCCGGGCGCCCCCAGTTCAAACTAACGAAGCGGAAGCCAGCGAGAAGCCAACGGATAAGAGTCGACCCGGTCAACCCGGGCGCCCCCAGCGTCCCGGGCGCCCCCATTAAAGCCTGATTCCGAGTTTGAAGGGATCAGAGCTGACCGAGAGGAACTCGGATCAGTTGACACATAGGGGGGCGCCCCCGACGTTCCGGGCGCCCCCAGGGGCTATAAAAAGGCCCTCGACCCCAAGGCTTTAAACAATCAAGTTTTCCAACGCATTCACGCTCTTCTACTCCCGCGCTCTGCTCCGGAAACCTCCCGACTCGTGATACAAGCGCCGACGACGTCCCTCTGCTCCGAAAATACAATCTACATCGGACGTCGGTAACGAAGAGCTACTTTTAAGTTTTTCTGCACTATTCTTGTAATACATCTTGCAAACTGGTTTTGCGCACATATAGAATTGCCCGTAGTAAACGGTCAACGACCATGGGCCTTGGAGTAGGAGCCGACCGCGACTCCGAACCAAGTAAACGATCTTGTGTTCGCGTTTTGTGTTTATTTCTTCCGCTGCGTAATTTCTCTAACTCTAATCCGAACATTTTACGATATTCACCCCCCCCCCTCTATCGTTTCTCTCGATCCAACAAGTGGTATCAGAGCGGGGAAGCTCAAATTTGGTGCAACCACCAATTTGGGAGTTTTTCGGATTTACGAAATTTTTTTTCATTTTATTTCTTTTCTTTTTTAATTAACACCACTCGATCTTTTCCGCTTTTTATTTTCAAATAAATAATATCTGTGGGTGGATTTAAAATATTCTTACACCTTTTTCAATTTTGAATTTTTATTTTTTCACCATAAGTTAGAATTGCTAAAACGATCAATTTTTGAAAATTTGACATAAACTTTTTTTTATTATTATTTTAATATTTTTTCTCGAAATTCATGCTACCTTAAATCAAGCAAATTTTTTCCCAAACATTGAATTCTTACTGTTTCATCATTAATCAAAAATGATAAAGCTAATAATTTTAAAAAATTTGTCATAAATTTTTTATTATTATTTAATATTTTACCTCCAAAATTCATGCATTATTTATTTTGGGTTATTTTTCCTCCTTCTCTCGCACTACTAATCCAAGACCAAGTCTTGGTACATTTTTTCTCTTGTGTACGAGGTTTAAAACAAATGGCCAACCAAGAATGGAACAGTGTCCGTCCACCACTCTTCTCTGGCGTGAACTTCAATTATTGGAGAAGTCAAATGGAGTTCCATCTGAAGGCCCATATGGACATATGGATGATTATTCAAACAGGGTTCTCCCTCCCTACAGAAGATGGTCTATCAATTACGTGGGACCAACTGGATGAACCAACCCTGAGGAAGATCGAGACGGATGCAAGGGCTACTGCAATCCTACAATGTGGCCTAACCAATGAAGAATTGAAGCGGGTCAGATCCTTCAGATGTGCTAGAGAAATCTGGGAAAAACTGATTGACCTTCATCAAGAGATCTCAGATGAAGAAGAAGATCAGGTAAGTTATCTTGCCCTTTCGGTCCAAGCACAAACAGCCGAGTCAGAGTCTGAACCCGAATCCAAAGTCGAACCAGAATCAGACGACGAATTGACTGAGACGGTAACCGATTTTGAATTCTTTTCAAAATTAGAATTAAATAATCAAACAGATACTGTAATGGTCGAGGAAGGTGTAAATTCTTTTGCAGGGAAAAATCCTAAAGAACCACAAAAGAAGGAGCTTCAACTAGTACCCGAGTCCGACTCAGACACAGAATCAAAAGATGAGCCTAGATCCGAGGCGGTAAGAATCAAGGGGGAGATTCCCAATAAGGAACCAAAAGGTAAAAGTGTAAAATCAGATTTTAAAAATCATGTAATTTGTTACACATGCAGGGAGAGAGGGCACTACCAAAGTGAGTGTCCTACTCGTAAGATTCGAACTACACCACCGACGGCGAAAAAGGAATCAGTTCCAAAAGCACGAAAGGACAAAAGTCGCAATCAATGCTTCAAGTGCCAGGAGTTCGGGCATTACAAAAGTGAATGCACAGATAAAAGAGCTACCAAGAACGCCGGACAAACAATCAACAAAGGTAAATTTACAGTATTTGAAAATCTGTTATTTACCTTGAATAATGTGATTGATTCATGTAACTTAATTAAAGCAAATTTCAGAAAATTGAAACAAGAAAATGAAACCCTAAAACATAAGGTCAATAAGTTAGAAAATTTAATTCATAATCTTGCTGATTTCGAAAATCCGGAGTATTACTCCAATTGTGACCTTACTTAGACAATTGTTTGTTTTAATTATGTGTTTCTTTTTTTTTTGTTTTTTTTTTTTTGCTTAGAATTAGGATTGGTTAGTATAAGGACTAACAACTTAACTGAAATTTGAAACATAGTATTGGGTGGCGGTGAGATGATAGTACGTTAGGGAAACCTTTAATAAGGTCAAGTATACACTACTTGGTCTCTTTAGACTGGTGAAACTAGCCGAAGCTACCGATCCAAGACCCAAACTAGTTAGACCAGAATTTCCAAAAATAATTTTGAAGATGAAATTTCATAAAAGGCTTTGTCAAGGAAAGGGTTGATGATCCAATAAGGCTACGGCCAAAGAAGGCCTAGTGCCTCGCCAAGACCTGGAAGCCAATTTTTGAAATTCAAATTCAATTTACTCTTTGTCAAATTCGAATCTAACACAAATTTTCAAGTTAATCTTAGATTCATAAAAATTTTTCAAAATTAATAAACTTAACCATTTTTCAAAATTAAAATTTTATCTCACAAAACCATAAGGTTAACATGCTTGATCACGTAGAACTGGGTGAGACATCTAGGACTAAAGCATAATCACTATCCTTTTAAATAAAAATGTTTCAAAAGTTATTCAAAAT
>JAGFNQ010003437.1:0-44114 GCA_024364735.1 Boesenbergia rotunda | reverse complement strand
ACAAACACTAACTTTTAAATTGGGACGGCTCCCCGAGGCTCAATCCAAAATAAAGAATTTTGTTGTTAATTTAAAAACCAATTCAAATTTAATTGTCAATTAACTGTCCATGAATTTGTCTAGACTTTCTTAAAAGAAAGTGCCCAAAATTGCGAGATTTTATAAATTGGTTTTCAGAATAATTGTAAGTTTCTGGTACAAAGAAAACTTACATATATCCAAAGTTGGAAAATTTCTAAAATAGAAAATTTCCAAAATTGGAAAGTTTCCAAAGATGGGAAGTTTTCACAATTATTATAAAATTTCAGAAACTAGAAAATTTCAAACGTTTGTGAAATTTCATGAGGATTTCCAAACTTTGAAATGTCTAAATCTAAAATTTATTATAATTGGAAAGTTTCCATAATTGAAAAATTTTTCGAAATTGAGATCATGACAAAGTTTTCCACAAAACAATTATATGATTATGTTGAACACTAACCGGCTCTGATACCACTGTTGGGACCGAGTGCATGTTGATAAGGATACGGGTTCGTAAAATTTTAAATTTTTACGTGCAGCGGAAGAATTAGCATAAAATAATTTCTTAAATTATTTTAAACCGCGTATCTAGCATGCGACCTTATGATGTGTTGACATGATCATAAATTAAAACTTTGTCGAAAAGTAAACTAATTTACTAAGTACCTCGCGTAACTCAAAGTAAGGGACGAGATCCAACCGTAGCGTCCCTTGGAAGCTCCGCCTCTATTCGCGTCCACACCGAGTTCTCTTCAGGATGACTTCGCAAAGTCAGGAGTTTTGTGCCGACGAGAACTACTAGATTCTCCAAAGGCACAACTAGAAGAACAAGAGAAAAGAATGGGAACTAACCAACAAGAGTCGGAATCTAAATTCCGGGAAGGAAGGAGATGCGATCCACTTCTTCTTCTTCTTGGTTGGCTTCTCCTTAGTGTTGATGGCTCACGACACCACTTAGAGAAGAAGATGCGCCGGCCCTAGGTGAAGGAGGCGCCGACCCTAGCTCACAAGAAGGGCGCCGACCCTAGGACTCAAGAAGGGCGCCGGCCCTAAGGGGAAGAGAGGGAGAAGAGAATAAGAGAGAGAGAGGGAGGCGGCTACTAATCTCTTGATTACTCAATTAGAATTAAGGGCTTGCCTTTGGTTCCTTTATATAGTAGCATCTCCCTTGCCAAGTCTCCCTCTTAACGGAATTAACGGAATTAGTTATCATAAGAAATTTATCCTATAAATTCTCTTATGAATTATTCCGTTTAAACCAAGTTTTATTATAACTAACTTTATAATAAAACAAATACTTCTTCTCCTTTTATTATGGAATAAATTTTATAAGAAATTTATAAACTTTCTAATTATGGAAAAATCAATTCATAATTGATTTTATAAAATTAAAATAAACCATTTTATGGATCATTTTAATTTCCATAAAAGCATAAATTTCTATAAATTTATTTATATAAATTTCTTTACACAAATTTATTTATCCATAATTTATAAAACAAATCGCGCTAGATTTATTTTATTAATTAAACCAAATAAATTAGTTTTATCCCCCTTTAATGGCCGGCCAAACCAAGAGGGTGGACACCCTCATTGGCCGGCCAAACCAAGCCCGAACCGATCGCGAATTAAACTCATTTAATTCGCCCAATAAGCCTTCAAAAGACTTAGCCATTTTTAAGCTTCCTTTGCGCCTCTGATTGACTCAGATTCGACTTATTTCTCTTGATCAGAAAATCAAATTTTCAACTCGTTTTAAATCCCTCGGATTACTCGTAGTGCGTGTGACTAAATAGGCTTTCGATTTATGTTGGCCGTCTATAATCAACCAATTATAGAACGATCATGAGTGGCACCTAGTAGTACATCATGACCCCCAATTAATCGAAAGATCAACGGTTGACCTCAGAAAGAATTTCGAACCCCTTCAGCAGCTCTAATGAATCGTGCCTCATTCCCTTCACCATCTTATACCCACTTGGTTCAGGACATGGTCTGTTTGTGTCAGTCCCCACTAGGCTGACTACGTCACACCTAGCCCAAGTAGTGTCTTTCTCGTCCTTTGGCTTTCTAATTACTCTCATGTATTTTAGAGACTCGCACTCTAAACATGATATGCTCTGGCCAGAGGCTTTGAGTAACAATCCGGCGATAGGCCTGGGTATACATCTCCTCGCAAGGAGTGGTGAATCCTTTGTAGGCTGTTCAAACATTTTCGGGCACTTCGGCTTATACCCAATCATCCTGGGTCCACACCTCCTTGGAGATGCTTGCTTAAGATGTTAAAGTATAAGTCTCCATGACCAAGATGACTTGAACACCGCAAGTCAAAGGAACATCGCACTTAAGCTGCAGTAAGAACTTCATTGACATATCTATATAGATTACCATATGAAGTTTTACAGCTAGTCACTCCAATGAACTAGTTCCCTCGACTAGCATCCATGTTTATCTCCGGACATCCCAATGTCACCAGCCAGTGAGAATCAGCTGATTAGAGAATAACCCATGCTAGTCTCAACAGAATTGATAGTGTCCGTATTTATCAATTCATCGACTAGGGATATTTTCAATACTTCACATTTGCACATTTAGAGATAATCACTAGTTGTGATCCCATCACAAATTCTCTTATGCTGTGAGTTGTATTGTGGACATTCAGTAGATGAGTTTAAGATCACAATCAGATACATAAGCATGCATACTCAAATAGTGAATTATCATTTATTAAAATAAATATTTACAATCATAAGGCGATTGCCTTAGGACACTTCTCTCATATCACTAACACACGCCCGACCAAGTAACCAAAACCCTAATGCCCCGCGGTGCAGCCTAGGCCCGGGGTACTTAGGCTTGGTCTGGGACATACGCGCCCGACCAAGTAACCAAAACCCTAATGCCCCGCGGTGCAGCCTAGGCCCGGGGTACTTAGGCTTGGTCTGGGACATACGCACCCAACCAAGTGACCAAAACCCTAATACCCTGTGGTATAGCCGACACCTGGGGTACTTAGTCTTGGTTGTGGACATACGCACCCGACCAAGTAACCCCAAACTCTACTACTTTGCCACACCGGAGACTTAACCAGTCCAGAAGCATAGATAATGTGGCATACCCAACTACAGGAGAACCAGCAAAAGCATTAAGGTATCAACACGGGACAGTTATTGTTAGTGATATGAGAGAAGTGTCCTAAGGCAATCGCCTTATGATTGTAATCATTTATTTTAATAAATGAATATTCACTATTTGAGTATACATGTTTGTGTATTTGATTGAGATCTTAAACTCATTTACTGAATGTCCGCAATACAATTCACACCATGAGAGAATTTGTGATGAATTCACAACTAGTGATTATCTCTACATGTGCAATTGTGAAGTATTAAAATTGTCCCTAGTCGATGAATTAATAAACACGGACACTATCAATTCTGTTGAGACTAGCATGGGTTATTCTCTAATCAGCTGATTCTCACTGGCTGGTGACATTGAGATGTCCGAAGATAAACATGAATGCTAGTTAAGGGAACTAGTTCATTGGAGTGACTGGTTGTAAAACTTCATATGGTAGTCTACATATAGAAATATCAGTGAAGTTCTTACTGTAGCTTAAGTGCGATGTTCCTTTGACTTGCGGTGTTCAAGTCATCTTGGTCATGGAGACTTATACTTTGACATCTTAAGCAAGCATCTCCAAGGAGGTGTGGACCCAGGATGATTGGGTATAAGCCGAAGTGCCCGAAGATGTTTGAACAGCCTACAAAGGATTCACCACTCCTTGCGAGGAGATGTATACCCGAGGCCTATCGTCGGATTGTTACTCGAAGCCTCTGGCCAGAGCATGACATGTTCAGAGTATGAATCTCTTAAATACATGAGAGTAATTAGAATCCGTAGGACGAGAAAACGTTACTTGGGCTAGGTGTGACGTAGTCAGCCTAGTGGGGACTGACACACATAGACCATATCCTGAACCAAGTGGGTATAAGATGGTGAAGGGAATGAGGCACGATTCATTATAGCTGCTGAAGGGTTTCAGAATTGTTTCTGAGGTCAACCGTTGATCTTTCGATTAATTGGGGATCATGATGTACTACTAGGTGCCACTCATGATCGTTCTATAATTGATTAATTATAGACGACCAACATAAATCGAAAACCTATTTAGTCACACACACTACGAGTAATCCGAGGGGTTTAAAACGAGTTGAAAATTGGATTTTCCAATCAAGAGAGATTAGGTCGAATCTGAATTTTTCAGAGACGCATCGGAAGCGTAAAATGGCTAAGTCTTTTAAAGACTTAATAGATGAATTAAATAAGTTTAATTGATTGGGGCTTGGCTTGGATAGGCCAGCCAAAGAGGGCCTCCATCCTCTCTGCTTGGCCGGCCACAACAAAGGGAGAGAACCAAGTTTTGGTTCAATTTATAAAATAAACCAAGTGTGGTTTGTTTTATAAAATTATGGATGATATAAATTTTTATATAATAAACCAAGGTTTGGTTTATTTTTCATAGAAATTAAAATGAATCATGGATTGGTTTATTTTATAAAATCAATCATGGATTGATTTACCATGATAAGGAAATTTATTCCATAGGAGAAGAGACTTGATTGATTTTTTATCATGAATTAAAAAATTATTTTAACCATGATATAAAATCAAACTTGGCATGATGGAATAAGTTATTCCATATTTGAGAGGCTTGATGGTTGAGAGGCCACTATATAAAGGACCTAAGGCAAGGCTTGGGCAATAATCATAGTGATGAAGGCATAGACTCTCTCCCTCTCTTTCTCTCCTTCTCTTCTCCTCTTCTTGTCGTACGGCAACCAGCCCCAAGAAGGAGCACCAGCCGGCCATCCTTTTGTGGTTAGTGTTTCGACTTCTCTCTTGGTTATTCTTGTCGCGTTCTCGAAGAATCTAGTAGTTCTCGAGAACACGAAACTCATGGCTTTGCGAAGTCATCCCAAAGATACTCGGCGTGGACGCGAATAGAGACGGAGCTTCCAAGGGACGCTTATGGTTGGATCTCGTCCCTTCCTTCGAGTTACGCGAGGTAATACGTAAATTAGTTTATGTTTCTCCAAAATTTCAAATATATGATCATGTCTACACAAGATAAAATTGCATGCATAGATGTGTGGTTAAATGATTTAGAGAAATTATTTATGCTAAACCTTCCGCTGCACATAATTAATTTTAAAATTACGAACCCGTATCCATGTCAACATGCACCCGGTCCCAACAGTGGTATCAGAGCCGAAGTTTGTGTTCGATATAATCATATAATTGTTTTACGGAAAGCTTTATCATGATCTCAATTTTGAAAAATTTTCAATTATGGAAATTTTCCAATTATGGTAAATTTTTGATTTAGGAATTTCAAAGTTTGGAAATCCTCATGAAATTTCGCAAACTTTTGAAATATCTCTGTTTCTGAAATTTTATGATAATTGTGAAAACTTTCCATTTTTGGAAACTTTTCAATTTTGAAAATTTTCCAATTTTGGAAAAACGTAAGTTTTCTTTATACCAGAAACTTACAGTTATTCTGAAAACCTTTTATTTTTGGAAACTTTCCATTTATGGAAAGCTCACAATTTTGGGCACTTTCTTTCAAGAAAGTCTAGACAAATTATGGGAATATTAATAAACATTTAAATTTATAATTGGAAATTAAATTATTTACAAAATTTTTTATTTTCGATTGAGCCTCGGGGAGCCGTCCAATTTAAAGTTAGTTGTTATAATTAAATTTCCTAAATTGAATTTAAATTGTCAAATGTTTAATTTGGATTGAGCCTCGGGGAGCCATCCAAATTAAGTTATTGATATTAATTTTCCATAAATAAAATATGTGATCAAATCTTGGAAATTTTTGAGGTGATTCTCAAATGATAATTTCCTTATTTAATTTATGAGGTGATGTTCTTACATATTATTGTCTCCAAAATTAATTAGAAAAATTGTTTTCTATAGAGTATATTTCCTTAAATAAGATTTTCATGAAAATAATATGTGGTTGAATTAAGAGAATCTGTCTCTTAATTTAATAAGATTTGATTTAGAGAAATCAAAGTCTTAAACATATTATTTCCGAAATTGATTATGATAATTCAGGAAATTGTTTCCCGAAACAATTCCTTGAATAAAGTATGAAATTAGAATTAGGAAATCCAGTTCCTAATTCAATTAATGAGACTTGATAAATTAAGTCACATACATACTTCATTAAGGAAATCGTTAGAACATGACATAATTATATGACATGAATGTACATAAAAGAAAAAGGATGAGACCCAAAACCCCTTACAAAATATTAAGGCCAACACCTTCCCTTAATATGGTTAGAACCGGAGTTTTGTTTCTCGTTTGGGTTGATGGACACATCCATACCCAGCTTGAACCTCAACATGCTCAAACCATGGAATTAGTTTATGATTAATATAGTTGGAGTCAGAGGTCAATCCTTAGTTTTGGTTGGTGTCACGCCCCGAGACCCAGGAGTCGCTGATCCAATATAAAATCGGACAGCACCTCCCCTGTCCGGCAGACAATTTACACATACACAAAACACGACCACGCAGTTTAATTGGCCTCAGGCCTCAAAATATAGATAGACACAATATAAAAACACAAGACAACTAAGTAAATCATACATGACTGCGGACCGGTCCGACTTACGACGAATCAACCAATACAAAAACCCCTTAGGGCACACGACAACACTCCCAAGACATATACAAGTCGAATAAGTAAATATACAAATAGACACTACCAAGTACAAAACAAACATTATCGTCGCGATGGGTAGGGACTGGCTGCTGGGCTCTTCTGGCGACTCCAAGTATCTCAAGCTGAAATAAAATCATATGGCAACGGGTGTGAGTCCATAAACTCAGCGAATACCCAGCAGATATGCATAGTATGTTATAATAACAATAAGCATCTACATTAATACAGTCTCATATCAACAATATGGAAAACTAGTACAGAAATACTGAGGTAGATACATACCAGAATCTAGCTAACCTGAAAAGAGGATAATCAGTACCAAGGGAATATCATTAGACATATAATCTCAAATAACAAGTCTCCAGTATATGCGATGTCAAACAAGTGCAGCAAATAAGTGCAACAAACAATGCACAATGCAAAGTATGCATATGGTGCAATGACATGTGTCACCCCTGACACCAGACAGATCATCGTACACCTGTCATAGGGACGTCTGAACGGGTAGGGCTATGACAACTGTACACCCTGCCATCACTGCTCTTGAGTGACCGGGTGGATAGGATGCTGGTGGAGACTCCGCTCCGACCCCAAGCAATGGGGGAGTCAGGCTCTCATCTCCTCGTGGCTCAGTACGAGAAGGGATCCCTGGCTGCTACCACGCCTGCGCTCACCCTCCAAATAGTGGCCGAACGGAGCAATACAGGGCAAATGCACACATCCTACGGTATCCACTAACCCATGAGTGGCCGTGTGCGCATATCATGTACCGGAAGACGATTAGGCTCAACCACAAGGGAGTCGCTGATCGCCGGCATGCAACAGTGCAAGGATTGTTAGTGATATGAGAGAAGTGTCCTAAGGCAATCGCCTTATGATTGTAAAACATTTATATTAATAAATGATAATTCACTATTTGAGTATACATGCTTGTGTATTTGATTGGGATCTTAAACTCATCTACTGAATGTCCGCAATACAACTCACAGCATAAGAGAATTTGTGATGAGATCACAACTAGTGATTATCTCTAAATGCGCAAATGTGAAGTATTGAAAATATCCCTAGTCGATGAATTGATAAAAACGAACACTATCAATTCTGTTGAGACTAGCATGGGTTATTCTCTAATCAGCTGATTCTCACTGGCTGGTGACATTGGGATGTCCGGAGATAAACATGGATGCTAGTTAAGGGAACTAGTTCATTGGAGTGACTAGCTGTAAGACTTCATATGGGAATCTACATGTAGATATGTCAATGAAGATCTTACTACGGCTTAAGTGCGATGTTCCTTTGACTTGCGGTGTTCAAGTCATCTTGGTCATGGAGACTTATACTTTGACATCTTAAGCAAGCATCTCCAAGGAGGTGTGGACCCAGGATGATCGGGTATAAGCCGAAGTGCCCGAAGATGTTTGAACAGCCTACAAAGGATTCACCACTCCTTGCGAGGAGATGTATACCCAGGCCTATCGTCGGATTGTTACTCAAAGCCTCTGGCCAGAGCATATCATGTTTAGAGTGAGAGTCTCTAAAATACATGAGAGTAATTAGAAATCCAAAGGACGAGTAAGACATTACTTGGGCTAGGTGTGACGTAGTCAGCCTAGTGGGGACTGACACCATAAACCGTGTCCTGAACCAAGTGGGTATAAGGTGGTGAAGGGAATGGGGCACGATTCATTAGAGCTGCTGAAGGGTTTCAGAATAATTTCTTCTGAGGTCAAACCGTTGATCTTTCGATTAATTGGGGATCATGATGTACTACTAGGTGCCACTCATGATCGTTCTATAATTAGTTAATTATAGACGGCCAACATAAATCGAAAGCCTATTTAGTCACACGCACTACGAGTAATCCGAGGGATTTAAAATGAGTTGAAAATTGGATTTTCTGATCAAGAGAAATAAGTCGAATCTGAGTTAATCAGAGGCGCAATGGAAACTAAAATGGCTAAGTCTTTTGAAGGCTTTTTGGGCGAATTAAATGAGTTTAATTCGCGATCGGTTCGGGTCGGTTTTGGCCGGCCAAAGAGGGTATTAACCCTCCTTGTGGTGGCCGGCCATTAAAGGGAATTAAATCAATTTATTTGGTTTAATTAATAAGATAAATCAAGCACGATTTATTTTATGAATTATTGATAAATAAATTTGTATAAAGAAATTTATATAAATAAATTTATAGAAATTTATTCTTATGGAAGGTTAAAATAATCCATGAATTGGGTTTATTTTAATTTTATAAAATCAATTATGAATTGATTTTTCCATAATAAGAAAGTTTATAAATTTCTTATAAAATTTATTCCATAATTTAAAGAGAAGAAGAATTAGTTTTTATTATAAATTAGTTTATAATAAAGACTTGGTTTAAACGGAATTAATTCATAAGAATTTATAGGATAAATTTCTTATGATAAATAATTAGTTTTATTATAAAGTTAGTTATAATAAAATTCATAAGAAAATTTATAGAATAAATTTCTTATGATAACTAATTTGTTTTATTATAAATGGTTATAATAAGACTAGGCTTAAACGGAATAAGCAATAAGAAAATTTATAAGATAAATTTCTTATAACTAATTCCTTTAAAGGAATTCCGTTAATTCGGTTTAGAGGGAGACTTAGCAAAGGAGTTGCTACTATATAAAGGAACCAAAGGCTAGCCCTTAATTCCAATTCAAGTAATTGAATCATAGAGCTCTCCCTCTCTCTCTTAATCTCTTCTCTTCTCTTCTCCCTCTCCCTCTCTTGCCTAGGGCCGGCGCCCACTTGGAGCCTAGGGCCGGCGCCCACTTGGTGACTTAGGGCCGGCGCAACTCCTCCCTTAGTTGAGGTTGGCGTGAGCTTCAAGAAGAAGAAGGAGAACCCGAACGCGAAGAAGAAGAAGCGGATAGCGATTCCTCTCTTCCCGGAATTTGATTCCGTTACTTCGTTGGTTAGTTTTTCATTATTTTCTCTTATCCTTCTAGTTGTGCCTTCCGAGAATCTAGTAGTTCTCGTCGGCACAAAACTCGTGACTTTGCGAAGTCATCCCGAAGAGAACTTGGCGTGGACGCGAATAGAGGCGAAGCTTCCAAGGGACGCTACGGTTGGATCTCGTCCCTTTCTTCGAGTTACGCAAGGTACAAAAGTAAATTAGTTTACCTTTTTCGCAAACTTTTATTTTATGATTATGTCGATACACTATAAGGTTGCATGCTAGATACGAAGTTAAAATAATTTAGGAAATTATTTTATGCAAACTCTTCCGCTGCACGTAAAAATTTTAAATTTTACGAACTCGTATCCTTGTCGACATGCACCCGGTCCCAACAAGGATGGTGTATGATAGATACACATACATAATAACTCAGGGATAACTAACAAGTATCCAGAACAGGCATAATAACTCAGGAATAACTAACATGTATCCAGAATATGCATAATAACTCAGGGATAACTAACAAGTATCCAGAACATGCATAATAACTCAGGGATAACTAACAAGTATCCAGGACAGTCATAATAACTCAGGGATAACTAACAAGTATCCAGGACAGTCAAAATAACTCAGGGATAACTAACAAGTATCCAGGACAGTCATAATAACTCAGGGATAACTAACAAGTATCCAGGACAGTCATAATAACTCAGGGATAACTAACAAGTATCCAGAACAGGCATAATAACTCAGGGATAACTAACAAGTATCCAGGACAGTCATAATAACTCAGGGATAACTAACAAGTATCCAGGACATGCATAATAACTCAGGGATAACTAACAAGTATCCAGGACAGTCATAATAACTCAGGGATAACTAACAAGTATCCAGGACATGCATAATAACTCAGGGATAACTAACAAGTATCCAGGACAGTCATAATAACTCAGGGATAACTAACAAGTATCCAGGATATGCATAATAACTCAGGGATAACTAACAAGTATCCAGGACAGTCATAATAACTCAGGCTAGCGTATAATCTTACTGCTATCTATAACCAACCATGCATAGCAATATGACAATATCTAAAAGACAAGTCAAAGGGTACCCGCCTCTATGTAGGAGTAGATCGTATCAAATAAGAATCTTCCGTCCAGAAGTCAGCAACAAATCAGTGCCCTGTATCAAAAGATATAGTTTAGCTATCATACCAACTGATACTAACCAACTAAGTACTCAGTCGTATTACGATTAACCCAACTATCTCAATTAGGTTTAATTCCACAAAGCTAAACCCAAACCTAACCACTCCAAGAACCATTCTTGGAACCTATCACAGAACATCACAGAAACCCATAACACAGATCAACATCGGAAGCTTAACTCTATCAATTAACAAATCCTTCCATTACAAATTGATCTCTACCTTCACAGAACACCACATGTCAGCATTCACATAATACAAGGTTAGGGAAATCAAACCTATACCAATTAACTTTCAAATTAGAACCATACCAACATATCCATAATGATTTCAACCCATAAAACAATCAAATACCTATTCAAATACACCCATCTCAACTCACGCCCAATCATTACAGTTCTAACAGAGTTGAGCAAATGAAAGAAGATAGTGGGCAATATAAACCACCAAGAACAAACAACCACCAAATCTAGAATGTAATCACCACATGATTGTCAACCAGAAAAACAACCCAACGCACAAATTCACCTTTAGAGCCAAATCCGAGCAGCAGAAACCCCATAGAAATCAGAATCAAATTCCCCAAACTGATCTCACTATAAGGAACTATAAGCCATTCACTAAAAGGTAGATCAAAACCACACTACAACTTATCCAATGAGAAACAGCAATTCCATGAAGAATAGAATCTAGGCAGAATACTAACCCAAAAATTTGATTAAACCAACACATCTCTACCAATCTACCTCCTAAATCAGAGATCTTCTAAAAATGTAACACATGACAAATCATTACAAACTCAAAGGAGCTAAGCTATAAGCCTAATCCAACACAAATTCCAAGCGATACACATCCAAACTACCGAAAGAACAGAACCAACAGAGCTCCTAATCCAAATTTACAATCCGATTATGAAATCAAACCATCCACATGAATAGAAACATCTCACACATCAAAATGCCATCAAAACAGAAGTCCACATCTAGCGCTAGTTCTTCTATCCAGATCAAATCGATTCATCCACATATCTAAATCCATGATCAGATATCAAATCCATGAACACAAGACCCAAATTCAAAATCCCAGCCAAAACAAGCTTAGATAATGCTCCTAGCTGCTCAAAACCGAACAAAAACAACATCAAATTTCCAATTCAAAGGGAATGCTCAACCAGAACAAAGATAAGCTTCTCTAACTAGGATTAAAACCAAAATCTTCTCAATGAAACCCCACACTCCCAAAAAGCTAACGATGAAGAAGGATATCCAAAAATCAACTCCCATTCCAACAATGAGTTCCCATTCTAATTGCATGAAACCTCAATCTATACAAGCACAAGAACCATTAGCACTTAGAGCATACCTGGGGTCAGCAATTACAGTGAGAATCTCTACAAGTGTTCCTTCTCCCCATTGATTCTCTACCTTCGTGACCAACCTCTAGTGGGAAAGGGTGCGGGTCGCCACATGGGAAGAGTAGAGCTCTAGGACCGTATCTCCATTGATAAAATCTTGCGATGCTCGCGAGGAAAAGCAAGGTCTCCACAGATCGTCGCCTCCCCTAGCTTCTAGCCGTATGGATCTAGTGAGGAGATCGTCGTGGTTTGGCTAGAGAGCTGTGGCTTCGCGTGGAGGAGGGGAATCGAGCAAAGGAGAGGTGGCAGATGCGGTGAGGAGGAGATTGGAGTGTCTGCGGCTAGGGCTCGCGAGCGAATGGGAGAAGAAGAGGGGGATCAGGTTGGTGGCTGCGGCGCAAGGAGAGGAAGGGAGAAGAGATATTTCGGCCGATTAAAACCTAAGTCAAATATTAATCAAACTAATAACAAATATATATATATATATATATATATATATATATATATATATATATATATATATATATATATATATATATATATATATATATATATATATGAAGCTTCTCTAATAAATCGAATAACCCAATTATATTTTTTTATTTACCCGATTTATCCTCGTAAATTCCACCAAGGGTTCAGAAATTTTTTTGAAAATTTCCCGTAATATTTTACAAAGTTATTTCTTGATTCGACCTTTAGCATTACTTCCCGTATTTTACATTCTCCCCCACTAATAAAAATTTGGTCCCCAAATTTCACCATTCCTCATACGACACACACTCGCAACTAAACATGTCCGTACTTATTATGAGTAACCACTTCGGTTGATACCCTAAGATTACACTGCTACAGAGCAATTGGAGTTATTAATCCAGAGGTTATCATCTGATAACCAGGTACACCCGAACAACCATCCAATCATCACAATTATCCAGGGCACTCAATCCCAAGATCACTAGTGTCAAGTCTATACTCCGATCTTCAACCGTAAAACAAAAATCCATAAATATCACCCAAGTATCCACAAGCCAAAAACATCCTCCAAATATCACAAGTCATATATATGTATATATATCCTCTAATAGACCATCAGAAGATAACATATAATTTAGAGATTGTGCCAATATGTCGTACCATATGCTGCTATCAATAACAGACCTCCTAAATAATCAACCACTGAAAGATCATTTATCCACCCAATGATCCATCAAAAAGCTACAATCCGATAGGTCCATGCCTACTAATAAAATCCTCAAAATACAACATATCATAGAGATTAGTCAATCTCAACCCACCTCTCAACACCAACAAAAGTCAACGGTGATAACAACCTCATCATCCCGTGAATTAATAGATCCACGATGGGAGTATAATAACCGAAAAACAGTCGACATCTTTGCCCTCGTGATTAATGTCCAATATCTCACCGGAAGATAAGGATACCACTAACTCCACATCCTCCGCACCCTAGCGAGTCGTACATCCCGATGCACCATCGAGATTATCCAACCATATACACCCAATCTGTAAGTCAGAATCCCTCATAGAGTAGTGTAAGAACTAGCGAGTCACACCGACCGTCGACTCGTAATCTAATACAGTCCAATTCCTCCACTCCCTGGTCAAAACCCTCTAAGATCCTACTCCATAACAAGGAGCTAGAAACACACTATCTCTCAAGAGTAACTAAACATACTCATGAAACACTTCCTTTATTTTCCAACAAGTCGTCCTCGATATCATCTAACCAAAGGTGGTCTAGTTTTATAAGTGATTTGCCTCCACCCAAATCATAAGTCCGTATATACCTTTTTAGTTATTCAACCAAGTACAAGCGGTAACCCATAAGTGTTAAGCAACTAGCTTCACACTTTTCTATATTAGCCCAAATCATCTATCAACATGTACCTTCTAGGTCAACTACCCAGTACAAGTGATCCATGGTCAAAGTCCCCAAGGAGCAGATTGTATCAATCCTCTACTAATCATAATAATATGTAGCTACTGCTATCCTATTGCATCAATGCAGATCATGTACTCAAAACATGACATCTAGCTTATCTGTCCAGATATACGCAACATAAGAAAAACTTGTAGCTCCATGAGCTACTATGAATTGATCCAATAACATGAGAGAATTTCTAACTATACATAAATATACAGGAATAATAGCCTGATCCAATGACATGAAAAAAAATTTCTAACCATACCTAAATATACAAGAATGGTAGCATGATCCGATAACACAAGATAATTTCTAAATCATACCTAGATATACAGGTATAGTAACATGATCCAATAACATGTGAGAATTTCTAAATCATACCTAAATATACAGGTATAGTAACATGATCCAGTAACATGAGAGAACTACTAACCATACCAAAATATACAAGGGGTATCATGATCCAATAACCTATGAGAATTTCTAAATCATACCTAAATATACAGGTATAGTAACAGGATTCAGTAACATAAGAGAATTTTCTATCCAATACCTAAACAGGATAAGGGATACAAAAGATCAGGAGAAATACCTGTCGCCTGAAGAAGTCCCATCACGCCAAGTCCCAAACAACCACATCGATAAAACTACTCCGAACAAATCCGAAAAGACTCGTAACACACGTAGGCATCGCAAACCTACGTTCTGATACCAAAATAAATTGGTATCAGATAGACACCGAAAATCCACAAGTCCTCAAGGTATCCGACAACCTGAGCACTGATACCAAAATAAATTGGTATCAGATGGACACCGAAAATCCACAAGGCTTCAAGGTATCCGACAACCTCGCTCTGATACCAAAATAAATTGTCACGCCCCGAGACCCAGGAGCCGCTGATCCAATATAAAATCGGACAGCACCTCCCCTGTCCGGCGGACAATTTACACATACACAGAACACGACCACGCAGTTTAATTGGCCTCAGGCCTCAAAATATAGATAGACACAATATAAAAACACAAGACAACTAAGTAAATCATACCTGACTACGGACCGGTCCGACTTACGACGAATCAACCAATACAAAAACCCCTTAGGGCACACGACAACACTCCCAAGACATATACAAGTCTAATAAGTAAATATACAAATAGACACTACCAAGTATAAAACAAACTTTATCGTCGCGATGGGTAGGGACTGGCTGCTGGGCTCTTCTGGCGACTCCAAGTATCTCAAGATGAATAAAATCATATGGCAACGGGTGTGAGTCCATAAACTCAGCGAATACCCAGCAGATATGCATTGTATGATATAATAACAATAAGCATCTACGTTAATACAGTCTCATATCAACAATATGGAAAACTAGTACAGAAATACTGAGGTAGATACATACCAGAATCCAGCTAACCTGAAAAGAGGATAATCAGTACCAAGGGAATATCATTAGACATATAATCTCAAATAACAAGTCTCCAGTATATGCGATGTCAAACAAGTGCAGCAAATAAGTGCAGCAAACAATGCACAATGCAAAGTATGCATATGGTGCAATGACATGTGTCACCCCTGACACCAGATAGATCATCGTACACCTGTCATAGGGACGTCTGAACGGGTAGGGCTCTGACAACTGTACACCCTGCCATCACTGCTCCTGAGTGACCGGGTGGACAGGATGCTGGTGGAGACTCCGCTCCGACCCCAAGCAATGGGGGAGTCAGGCTCTCATCTCCTCGTGGCTCAGTACGAGAAGGGATCCCTGGCTGCTACCACGCCCGCGCTCACCCTCCAAATAGTGGCCGAACGGAGCAATACAGGGCAAATGCGCACATCCTACGGTATCCACTAACCCATGAGTGGCTGTGTGCGCATATCATGTACCGGAAGACGATTAGGCTCAACCACAAGGGAGTCGTTGATCGCCGGCATGCAACAGTGCAAGGATGGTGTATGATAGATACACATACATAATAACTCAGGGATAACTAACAAGTATCCAGAACAGGCATAATAACTCAGGGATAACTAACATGTATCCAGAATATGCATAATAACTGAGGGATAACAAACAAGTATCCAGAACATGCATAATAACTCAGGGATAACTAACAAGTATCCAGGACAGTCATAATAACTCAGGGATAACTAACAAGTATCCAGGACAGTCATAATAACTCAGGGATAACTAACAAGTATCCAGAACAGGCATAATAACTCAGGGATAACTAACAAGTATCCAGGACAGTCATAATAACTCAGGGATAACTAACAAGTATCCAGGACAGTCATAATAACTCAGGGATAACTAACAAGTATCCAGGACATGCATAATAACTCAGGGATAACTAACAAGTATCCAGGACAGTCATAATAACTCAGGGATAACTAACAAGTATCCAGGACATGCATAATAACTCAGGGATAACTAACAAGTATCCAGGACAGTCATAATAACTCAGGGATAACTAACAAGTATCCAGGACATGCATAATAACTCAGGGATAACTTACAAGTATCCAGGACAGTCATAATAACTCAGGGATAACTAACAACTATCCAGGACATGCATAATAACTCAGGGATAACTAAAAAGTATCCAGGACAGTCTTAATAACTTAGGCTAGCGTATAATCTTACTGCTATCTATAACCAACCATGCATAGCAATATGACAATATCTAAAAGATAAGTCAAAGGGTACCCGCCTCTATGTAGGAGTAGACCGTATCAAATAAGAATCTCCCGTCCAGAAGTCAGCAACAAATCAGTGCCCTGTATCAAAAGATATAATTTAGCTATCATACCAACTGATACTAACCAACTAAGTACTCAGTCGTATTACGATTAACCCAACTATCTCAATTAGGTTTAATTCCACAAAGCTAAACCCAAACCTAACCACTCTAAGAACCATTCTTGGAACCTATCACAGAACATCACAGAAACCCATAACACAGATCAACATCGGAAGCTTAACTCCATCAATTAACAAATCCTTCCATTACAAATTGATCTCTACCTTCACAGAACACCACATGTCAGCATTCACATAATACAAGGTTAGGGAAATCAAACCTATACCAATTAACTTTCAAATTAGAACCATACCAACATATCCATAATGATTTCAACCCATAAAACAATCAAATACCTATTCAAATACACCCATCTCAACTCACGCCCAATCATTACAGTTCTAACAGAGTTGAGCAAATGAAAGAAGATAGTGGGCAATATAAACCACCAAGAACAAACAACCACCAAATCTATAATGTAATCACCACATGATTGTCAACCAGAAAAACAACCCAACGCACAAATTCACCTTTAGAGCCAAATCCGAGCAGCAGAAACCCCATAGAAATCAGAATCAAATTCCCCAAACTGATCTCACTATAAGGAACTATAAGCCATTCACTAAAAGGTAGATCAAAACCACACTACAACCTATCCAATGAGAAACATCAATTCCATGAAGAATAGAAACTAGGCAGAATACTAACCCAAAAATTTGATTAAACCAACACATCTCTACCAATCTACCTCCTAAATCAGAGATCTTCTAAAAATGTAACACATGACAAATCATTACAAACTCAAAGGAGCTAAGCTATAAGCCTAATCCAACACAAATTCCAAGCGATACACATCCAAACTACTGAAAGAACAGAACCAACAGAGCTCCTAATCCAAATTTACAATCCGATTATGAAATCAAACCATCCACACGAATAGAAACATCTCACACATCAAAATACCATCAAAACAGAAGTCCACATCTAGCACTAGTTCTTCTATCCAGATCAAATCGATTCATCCACATATCTAAATCCATGATCAGATATCAAATCCATGAACACAAGACCCAAATTCAAAATCCCAGCCAAAACAAGCTTAGATAATGCTCCTAGCTGCTCAAAACCGAACAAAAACAACATCAAATTTCCAATTCAAAGGGAATGCTCAACCAGAACAAAGATAAGCTTCTCTAACTAGGATTAAAACCAAAATCTTCTCAATGAAACCCCACACTCCCAGAAAGCTAACGATGAAGAAGGATATCCAAAAATCAACTCCCATTCCAACAATGAGTTCCCATTCTAATCGCATGAAACCTCAATCTATACAAGCACAAGAACCATTAGCACTTAGAGCATACCTGGGGTCAGCAATTACAGTGAGAATCTCTACAAGTGTTCCTTCTCCCCATTGATTCTCTGCCTCCGTGACCAACCTCTAGTGGGAAAGGGTGCGGGTCGCCACATGGGAAGAGTAGAGCTCTAGGACCGTATCTCCATTGATAAAATCTTGCGATGCTCGCGAGGAAAAGCAAGGTCTCCACAGATCGTCGCCTCCCCTAGCTTCTAGCCGTATGGATCTAGTGAGGAGATCGTCATGGTTTGGCTAGAGAGCTGTGGCTTCGCGTGGAGGAGGGGAATCGAGCAAAGGAGAGGTGGTAGATGCGGCGAGGAGGAGATTGGAGTGTCTGCGGCTAGGGCTCGTGAGCGAATGGGAGAAGAAGAGGGGGATCAGGTTGGTGGCTGCGGCGCAAGGAGAGGAAGGGAGAAGAGATATTTCAGCCGATTAAAACCTAAGTCAAATATTAATCAAACTAATAACAAATATATATATATATATATATATATATATATATATATATATATATATATATATATATATATATATATATGTATGAAGCTTCTCTAATAAATCGAATAACCCAATTATATTTTTTTATTTACCCGATTTATCCTCGTAAATTCCACCAAGGGTTCAGAAAAATTTCTGAAAATTTCCCGTAATATTTTACAAAGTTATTTCTTGATTCGAACTTTAGCATTACCTCCCGTATTTTACAGTTGGACACATCTAAGTCTGACTAAATGGTTGAATGAGCTCCAAACATATTAAAACTATTTCTTGATTAATGGGTCAGCCTTAAGCTTGGAGCATCGATTTGTTGAGCCACAGCCAAGGTCGATGTAAAGAGAGGTGCAGTTGGGTGCTATGTATATTGTTGCATACTTGTTAATGAGTTAACAACCCAATGATTTATGCAAACATTCAATTAGTTGATAGCATAATGTGAAGGGAATGAGGCACGATTCATTATAGCTGCTGAAGGGTTTCAGAATTGTTTCTGAGGTCAACCGTTGATCTTTCGATTAATTGGGGATCATGATGTACTACTAGGTGCCACTCATGATCGTTCTATAATTGATTAATTATAGACGACCAACATAAATCGAAAGCCTATTTAGTCACACACACTATGAGTAATCCGAGGGGTTTAAAACGAGTTAAAAATTGGATTTTCCAATCAAGAGAGATTAGGTCGAATCTGAATTTTTCAGAGACGCATCGGAAGCGTAAAATGGCTAAGTCTTTTGAAGACTTAATAGATGAATTAAATAAGTTTAATTCATTGGGACTTGGCTTGGATAGGCCAGCCAAAGAGGGCCTCCATCCTCTTTGCTTGGCCGACCACAACAAAGGGAGAGAACCAAGTTTTAGTTCAATTTATAAAATAAACCAAGTGTGGTTTGTTTAATAAAATTATGGATGATATAAATTTTTATATAATAAACCAAGGTTTGGTTTATTTTTCATGGAAATTAAAATGAATCATGGATTGGTTTATTTTATAAAATCAATCATGGATTGATTTACCATGATAAGGAAATTTATTCCATAGGAGAAGAGACTTGATTGATTTTTTATCATGAATTAAAATATGATTTTAACCATGATATAAAATCAAACTTGGCATGATGGAATAAGTTATTCCATATTTGTGAGGCTTGATGGTTGAGAGGCCACTATATAAAGGACCCAAGGCAAGGCTTGGGCAATAATCATAGAGATGAAGGCATAGGCTCTCTCCCTCTCTTTCTCTCCTTCTCTTCTCCTCTTCTTGCCGTGTGCCAACCAACCCCAAGAAGGAGCACCAGCCGGCCATCCTTTTGTGGTTAGTCTTCTAACTTCTCTCTTGGTTATTCTTGTCGCGTTCTCGAAGAATCTAGTAGTTCTCGAGAAAACGAAACTCGTGGCTTTGCGAAGTCATCCCAAAGATACTCGGCGTGGACGCGAATAGAGGCGGAGCTTCCAAGGGACGCTTACGGTTGGATCTCGTCCCTTCCTTCAAGTTACGCGAGGTAATACATAAATTAGTTTATGTTTCTATAAAATTTCAAATATATGATCATGTCTACACAAGATAAAATTGCATGCTTAGATGTGTGGTTAAATGATTTAGAGAAATTATTTATGCTAAACCTTCCGCTGCACGTAATTAATTTTAAAATTACGAACCCGCATCCATGTCAACATGCACCCGGTCCCAACTGTTATACACACATAAAAGGTACCAGAAAGAATCGTTTATCTTATTGGCATGAATAGATACATGAAGATATACATCTCGGGAGGTCACTAAGACACGCGACGAGTATCTGGGGGAAAAAAAGAAAAAAAAAAGAAAAGGGGGGGCACCCTTCTGTACGGGTTCTCTCCGCGCCACTTCCACCTTTTTGGGGCTTGAAGTCGTTCTCAGATAGCTGATAACTACCATTTTGTTGATAAATTTAGGCTCTTAAATCCATGTAATGATACACTTTTATATGCTTAAGTTTGCATTTACATTAGGTTTCATGAATTCTTTCTATTTTGGCTTTTGATTCAATTCTTTCTATAATTAAGATGTTTTGGCATTAAATTTGTATATCATTTTGTAGGCATCAAATGACCATGGACCTAGATTAGATTGGGTCAGACTTGAGTCAGAATTGGATCCGGATCAAGGTGATCAAGCAACGGATTAATATGAGCCGTCCGATCAAGAAATGGCTAGATCTGAGTCATTCATCAACTTCTGATCAATCCGAGTTCACGATAGGGCTAATCAAGTCAATGGATCAAGATTTGAAAATTTCATCCAAATCAAAAGCAATCTGACCATTGGATCAAGCTTAAGACGTTCTAGACCATCTAAGCAAGAGAAGGGATGATCTGAGCCATCCGGCATAGATCTGGTTGATCCGAGCTAAGGACAGGTAGATCAAGACCATTGATCAAGATCTGGGGAGTTTGGTTCAGATCAGACCTGATCTGGTCGTTGGATGAGATCGGAACAATCACAGCCATCCAAATTCAAATGCAATAAGTTAAAAGCAGAATTCCCTCTTCTTCTCCGCGGGGGGGGGGGGGGGGGGGGGTCACGTGGTCGCAGATCGCAGAGCTCTCTGTTCTTCATTTTTGTTCTTCGTTTCTTCATCAATTTGTTTCTTGTTTTCTTCTTAGATCGCGCACGACCAACATCCAATCTGTTCATCTTCAATGTTTCGGATCGTCGAGGTGCGATTTTAGGTTTTGTTTGCTAATCATTCTTCGCAGCTGAAGGAGTTTGGTGAGGGTGTCGTCGGAGTTCCATTCTACTGATTTCTTCTGTTTGATCGCCGATCTCCATCGACTGAAGCTGAAGGACTGTAAGGAGGGATTCTCCGATGCTGTTCTGAGGATTTTGGGCTCGATCGTGGATCAGTGCGTCAAGAAGGAGAGTTTAGCAGAAGTGTTTCAGCTAATGATCGGTGTTGGTGATCGGACAGAGGGTTCTCTGATCGGTCCCGTGATCGATCAGAAGCGGGCCTGATCGGTCGGTTGACCGATCAGGAAGGTAACTCGCAGCAAATTGATCCAATGAAGTCTTCCTTCAATGGTTTTCAAACTAGGGGGTTCATAGCTTGATCTTTGTGTGACGACAAAGAGAAACTTGATGATAAACTAGATTTGATGTTCTAATTAGAATTATTTTGGTTTTAAACATGTACTTCTTCAAGTGGTTTGAGCTTGTTTCCAACTTCTCTTCAAGTAAAGTTCGTATGCATAACTTGTTCTAGTTTCCTTGATTCTGCAATTAGTTTCATGCCATTTATTCCCTGCAATTACTTCTTCGCAATTAGTTCTTAAATTTCAATTCCATTGTTGAAGTTGAATTGTTTAGTTCTTCCACTAGGTTATGTTTAGTTCTTGCAATTCTCTATTCATTTCCTACTCAATTGAGTTCATTCTAGTCTATTTCATATTGTCTTTCCCTTATTGCCAAAAACCCCATTTTATCTAGAAACCCCAAAACATCGAACGACAAATAACCAACAAGCTCGAGTTAAACATTCATTCAACTAGTCCTTGGAAAAATAGGACCTGAGGCCCCTCTACTACATTTTAACCTTGTTAGCCAAAGAGTTTTCAGTTTTATAAATATCTAAATTTGAGTGCTCATCGTGACACTAGTATTGGGAAACCATCAAATTTTTGGCTTCGTTGCCTGGGAATAACTAGTTGAATTTGTTTAAATTGAACTTGTGTTTAATATTTATATTCTTTGATTCTATTCTCATTTGCTTATTCTTTTTTTTTTTGTATACATTTGCTGCCATTTTTGTTTGTTTGTGGCCAGAACTGCAGGTGGTGATCTTGAGAGTTTGAGAAGTTATTGAAAATTTTTCTACTCATTCAAGTAGTTCCATGGCAGAATATTAGTATTTTCAGAATTTTCAGTAGTCTTGTCAGAATTTTCAGCAGCCTTATTCTCAATTCCAGAATTTTCAACAAAATTTTCAACCATTCCAGCTTTATCAAGATTACCAGCAACCAAATCATCAATTTCAACAATTTCAGTAAGATTTTCAGCCAAGACAACCTTTCCAACAATTTCAGCAGCCCTATTCGAATTTCCAGCAAAACCAACCTTTCAATCAGCCACAACAACAATTCCAACCACAATTCCAAAATTTTCAGCAAGGGTACAATCATAATCAGCAAAGCTTTCAACCATTCAGTCAGAATTTTCAGCCTCCACAATTTCAGCCTTCACCACAACAATTACAACCTCAAACTCAGAATTTTCAGAGCTATAATTTTCAACAGTGTCAACCAAATTCTCAGCCCAATTTTCAGCAATTTCAGCAGTCAAATCAATCATTTGATCAACCCCAACAATTTCAAATTCAGAATTTATAGCCTAATCATGATTTTGAGCAACCTAATACTGCATTTCAAGTTCAACAAGAGTCATATATCAACCAAGGAGAGTTAGAGGATTCCAGTGAGCTTGAGGCTCAACAACAAAGGCTTGGGGAAATTATGGAACAAATCATACAATAGAAAAGTTTACAACAACAAGATGTTCATTCTACTCTTAAAGACTTTGAAAGACCCCTTGAGCAAATGGTTAGTGAAATGAATCAAATGTTAGCCCAAGGATTAGGATAATTACCTTCTCAAGCTATTCAAAATCTTAAGGGGCATGATTGTGAGCTAACTATGAGGAATGAGGAAGTGGTTTCAAGTCTAAACATTCCAGGTGATGATTTTTCTGAAAAATTTTTAGCATCTCATTTCCCTCTCAGATCAGTCTTGAAAATCATTCTACATCAGTTGGTTGTGACCCTAGTGCAAGCATAAGTCCTTCTTCAATTGATCTTGCAATTTTAGTGGAAGAAGAAGAAGAAATCAGCAAAATCAGGGTACCTACAGTAGTTATTCCTCCTGAAATTCTTGTTCAGAGTTTGTTGGATCGAGAGAACCAATAGAGGGGGGGGGGTGAATATCGGAAATCATTCGGATTTATGAAAAAAAGCAATTGCACAGCGGAAGATGAAAGCAAACACGCGAACACAGTAATTTTTACTTGGTTCGGAGCCTAGGTCGACTCCTACTCCAAGGCCCATGATCGTTGATCGTTTACTTTGGGCAATTCTATATGAGGCGTAAAATCCGTTTACAAAGATTGATTACAGAAATAAGTGCAGTAAATTAAAAATCACTCTTCTTTACCGACGTCTGGAGTAGATTGACTTTATCCGGAGCAGCAGGACGTCGTCGGTTCGAGTTGGGAGGTTTCCGGAGCAAGGCGCGAGAGCAGAAGAGCTTTGAAGCGTTGAATCAAGTGATGCTTGAAGCTTGGGGTCGAGGGCCCTTTATATAGGGCCTGGGGGCGCCCGGGACGTCGGGGGCGCCCCCACGTGGCGGTCGATCCGTCTCCAGCGCGGTCAACATCTGATCCCTTCAAAATCAGGATCAGGTTTGACCGGGGCGCCCGGAGCGCTCGGGGCGCCCGGGTTGACTGGAACAAACCTTATCCCTTGGCTTCGCTGGGTTGAGTTACGATGCTTTGCTGTTGGGGGCGCCCGGAGCGCTGGGGGCGCCTGGAATAGCGGGGGCGCCCGTGAGCACTGGGGCGCCCGCGAGTTGAACTGTCGAAGCCCATCTTGCTTTCTTGTGTTTTGTGTTCACCATGGGGGCACCCGGGACACTCCGGGCGCCCTGGTTAGCTGTTGCCTCATTCCTTTGAGGCTCTCTGAGATGCAGACACTCGTTCCTTCGGTCCTGCATCCAGGGTTAGTCCAAAACACAATAAAACATTAAACTATTAGTTTATACAGCCTTAGCTGTCTTGGTTCTGACTTTGGGTTTCCAAAATGGAACCCTAGGTCGAACCGACGCCTACTTTTCCCTCAACGGGGAACGCGTCCTCACCTACTCCTCTCGGGAGAATTTACCTGATACCAACCGTTCCTTTGGTTGGACTTTTGCCTCGTGGTCCTTCGCCAGGTCTTGGATGCCGAGCTGTCCTTCGCCCGGTGCCTAACATTCCTTCGCTAGGGCTTCAGTCCCAGGCTGTCCTTCGCCTGGCGCCTAGCAGTCCTTCGCTAGGACTTGGATACTGGCAGTCCTTCGCCAGTTGCCTAGCAGTCCTTCGCTAGGGCTTGAATACTGGCAGTCCTTTGCCAGGTGCCTAGCAGTCCTTCGCTAGGTCTTGGATACTGGCAGTCCTTCGCCAGTTTCCTAGCAGTCCTTCGCTAGGGCTTTGTATCCTGGCAGTCCTTCGCCAGGTGCCTAACAGTCCTTCGCTAGGGCTTGGATACTGGCAGTCCTTCGCCAGATGCCTAGCATTCCTTCGCTAGGACTTTGTCTCTGCACACTTGAGTAACATTGTTAGATCACAAATAAACTTAACTTTGAATCCTTTGCCAATATCAAAATAAGGTTCGATATGGTGCTTTCTGCACCAACAATCTCCCCCTTTTTGATTTATGGCAACACAATTCAAAGTTAAGTAAAAAACATATACAGTTTAAGCAAAAAGATAAAAACACAATGAAGTATGAACAGAATAGATTTTTAAAAAAATCTTTATTTCTCATACTCCCCCTAAAACCCTGAAATCTTGTGTTAAAACACTTAACTTTGACCTTTTCTCCCCCTTTGACATATATCAAAAACATACATGGGCGAAAAAAGGTTTCTAATAGAGAGTTTTGAGTTTGTGTAAAACTTCTAAGTTTTTTTTTTGACAAAGTGTTTTAAAAAGCATTTGCCTAAAAACTTTTTACACGTAGACAATTTTCCATTTTGCAAACCTAAATTTTGTTTTAAAAAAAACTTTTACTTACAAGGCTTTGCAAAAAGGAATTTCACTTAGGCCAAATTTGAAGTCAAATTTCCAAAAAAAGTTCAACTTTGAGAATTGAAAAAAAATTGTTTTAAAAATAATTTGCACACTTTAGACGAATTTGCTTGGAAATACTTTGTGTATTTTGAAAAACAAAATTTGTAAAGCTTCTAGACAAGTTTTTTTTACCAAAAAAACTTTACTGGGAAATATTTGGCAAAATTTTTCAACAAGTTTTTACTTAGACAAATTTTGTTTACTAAAAAAAATTTACTTAGGAGAAGACATATATTTAACAAAAATTTGAAATACTTAGAAATACTTAGAAACTTTTGAAGCACTTTTTGAAAAAGAATTAAAAAATTTCTCTCATTCCTTTCTCTCCCCCTTAATGTGAGATTCTTCTCCTTATGTTTTAGATGATTCTAAGAAAAACTTTCTTTGAAAAGGGGGAAAAGTTTAAGATATAATTTAATTTCACTTTTTCTACTCTCCCCCTTGGTCATATATCAATAAAGAAATTTTTGAAAAATATATTTTGAAAGAAATTTAAAATTTATGTATCAGAGCTTGTGAGTCTTTGAAAAAAAATTTGAGCGAAATAATGTCAAGAGTTATAATAATATCAAAGTAACAAAATTTTGAAAGACAGAAAAATTTATGCTCAAAATCATAATTGGAGTCAAGTGTATATGATAAGCAATAAGTTTACTTGTTCTGAATATTTTGAAAAATGCACAAAAATACAAGTACTTTATTGAGCTTTTTGAAAGATATAAGTATTTTGAAAGATATTATGAATTTGAAAAACATAAGTACTTTTTTAAAATAGTAAAGAAAATTAC
The DNA here is from genome assembly GCA_024364735.1 of Boesenbergia rotunda. Lineage (NCBI taxonomy): Eukaryota > Viridiplantae > Streptophyta > Magnoliopsida > Zingiberales > Zingiberaceae > Boesenbergia > Boesenbergia rotunda. The sequence continues at coordinate 17,599 of JAGFNQ010003437.1, read as the reverse complement.
TTGACTTATCTTTTCCAGTCTGACACAATCCCAGGAAACCTTGTTAACTACAAGGACATTTTTCTAAGTGTCCTGGAAATTTTTCAACCCAAGTAAATATTTTAAGCCACAAGAATTTTGAAAAATAAAATAATAGTATTTTTTTTAAAAAAATTATTTAAGTTTTCAAACGGATTTTAAACTTGTAGTGAATGAAAACATATAGTTTTGAAAATGTTCAATAATTCTTTTAATTTGATCTCCCCCTAAACTTGACCCAGTCCTAGGAAGCTTGTTGACTACAAGCGATCTTCCTCTAAGTTTTAGGGTTTAATTATAAGAATTATCTAATAACTTCAAACTTGTTAGAAATAATTTCTTTTGATTTAGACTCCCCTAAATTTGACACATCCTCAGAGTCCTTGTAGATCATTAAGTAGACCTTCCTTTGTGTCTTTAGGGTTTACTAAAATCAAAAGAATAGTTTTGAATACTAGCATGGTAATATAATTTTTAGAAAATTCAAATTGAAATGAAGATAATTTTAAAGTATAAACCCCGTTTTCGAAAAATATTTTGAAATGATAATGGTTTTTGTAAAGCACAATTTTCAAAAAATATAGTATTTATTTGAAAACATAATTTCATTCTCCCATTTAAAAAAGTGAATATAGAGAACTGAGAAGGGGGAATGATTTCAAAAAATAGAAGTTTTTTTTAAAGTAAAAAAAAAATAAATATCTAAGCCCGGACTGTAGACAAAAAGAAATATCCTAAGTAATCCCCAAGGTGACTTTTTGTCATACAAGAATAAACTAATTTTCAAAAAAAATGTTTGTATAATGGTAAAGGAAAGAAATAAATGTTATGAAATAAATTTCAGGTTAGTGAACAAAAGAGACTTTATTTTAATTACAATGATTTGAAACATTGACTCTTAGTTAAAAAGTTAAATTTGATTTTTGTGAAAATGAAAATTTAGAGGGTTAAGTTTGTTCAGTTGAATTAAATTTTAATTTTAAATTTGAATTTGATTGAATTAAATTTAATTGATTTAATTGAATTTAATTGATTTAATTAAGATTTAATTAAATTTAATTGATTTAATTAAGATTTAATTGAATTTAATTGGTTTAATTAAGATTTGATTAATTTGAATGATTTAATTAAGATTTGATTGAATTTAATTGATGTAATTAAGATTTAATTTAATTGGTTTAATTAAGATTTTATTGAATTTAATTGGTTTAATTAAGATTTGATTAAATTGATTTAGTTAGTTGGGTTGGACTCAACTTTTAGGTCCTAAGCATCTCACCCATTTCTAAGTGACAAAACAGGATATCCTTAACTATTTTATGAGATGCATATTTTAATAGAAGGATTTATTTTGAAAAGGCTATGATTAATTTTGAAAAGTTAAATTAATTTTTAAACCTAATTTAAATTTGTTTTGAAAAGAGATATTTGAATCTAAAATTAACTGAAAATTTATGTTAGATTCAAATTTAACAAAGAGTAAATTTAATTTGAATTTCAAAAATTGGCTTCCAGGTCTTGGCGAGGCACAAGGCCTTCTTTGGCCGTAGCCTTATTGGATCATCAACCCTTTCCTAGACAAAGCCTTTTAGTGAAATTTCATCTTCAAAATTACTTTTTGGTAAATTCTGGTCTAACTAGTTTGGGTCTTGGATCCGTAGCTTCGGCTAGTTTCACCAGTCTAAACAGACCAAGTAGACTTGATCTTATTAGAATTGGTTTCCCTAACGTACTATCATCTCACCACCACCCAATACTATGTTGTCAAATTTCAGTTAAGTTGGTTCAATCCTTAAACTAACCAGTCCTAATTCTAAGCAACATAAAATTAAAATAAAATAAAATGCAACACACAATTAGAGCAAACGAGACAAAAATGATCTACGTTACATCATAATCGAAATAAAACACTGTTTTCTTGAAATCAGCATGGTTATGAATTAAGTTTTTTAATATATTAACCTTAACTAATTTATTTGAATCAATCATGTTATTTGAGATAAGTATTAGATTTTCAAATATTGAAGACTTACCTTTCCCGATCGTTTGTCCAGTACTCTTGTAATGATCACGAGCTAATCGGACCAGTTTGGGTCGATCTTCTTTACTGTCTTCTGATTCCAAGTCTGAGTCAGACTCAGGTACAGGTTGAAGCTTCTTCTTTGGAGTTTTTCCTGCATTTGAACTTATACCTTCCTCGACCATTATAGTATCAGTCTGATTATTTAATTGTAATTCTGGAAAAAATTCAAAATTGGTTACCATTTTTGTCACAGTAAACTCGTCATTTGACTTTGGTTCGATTTCGACGTTGGGTGTTAAGTCAATCTCAGCTACTTGTTCTTGAGCTTCTAAGATCTCAACATCGAAGCTCTCTTCGTGTAGATTGATTAGTTTTTCCCACATCTCTTTGGCACAGTTGAAGGATCCGACCCGCTTCAGTTCTTCTTTGGTCAGGCCGCATTGTAAGATTACTGTTGCCCTGACATCAGTCTCAATTTTCCTCAGAGTTGGTTCATCCAATTTATCCCTAGTGATCAATGTTCCTTCTTCTGTGGGGAACGTGAACCCCGTTTGGATTATCAACCAAAGTTCCAGATTGGCCTTCAGGTGGGATTCCATTAGACTTCTCCAAGTGTTGAAATTTTCCCCAGAGAAAAGTGGTGGACGTACACTGTTCCATTCTTGATTGGCCATTAACGATAAATCTTGCACACAAAAAGAGAAAATAGAAATGTACCAAGACTTGGTCTTGGATTAGTAGTGCGAGAGAAGGAAAAAATAGCCCAAAGTAAATGTTGCACAAATTTTGAGGCAAAATAATAATAAAATAATAAAAACAATTTATGATAAATTTTGAAAATGTTGATTTTGTTAATTCTGATTAATGATGAAAAAGTAGGAATTTAATGTTTAGGAAAAAAATTTGCTTAGCACGATTTTCGAGAAAAATATTAAAATAATAATAAAAAATTTTATGACAAATTTTCAAAAGTTGTTCGTTTTATCAATTCTGAGTTATGGTGAGAAAATAAGAATTCAAAATTAAAAAAGGCGTAAGAATATTTTAAATACACCTACAGATATTATTTATTTGAAATAAAGATCGAGTGGTGTTGCACCACCTCGATTAAAGAAAAAAGAAAAGAAATAAAATAAAAAATTCATAAATTCGAAAAAAAACTTTCAAACTGGTGGTTGCACCAAGTTTGAATTACCCCGCTCTGATACCACTTGTTGGATCGAGAGAACCGATAGAGGGAGGGGGGGTGAATATCGGAAATCGTTCGGATTTATGAAAAAAGCAATTGCACAGCGGAAGATGAAAGCAAACACGCGAACACAGTAATTTTTACTTGGTTCGGAGCCTAGGTCGACTCCTACTCCAAGGCCCACGATTGTTGATCGTTTACTTTGGGCAATTCTATATGAGGCGTAAAATCCGTTTACAAAAATTGATTACAGAAATAAGTGTAGTAAATTAAAAATCACTCTTCTTTACCGACGTTCGGAGTAGATTGACTTTATCCGGAGCAGCAGGACGTCGTCGGCTCGAGTTGGGAAGTTTCTGGAGCAAGGCGCGAGAGCAGAAGAGCTTTGTAGCGTTAAATCAAGTGATGCTTGAAGCTTGGGGTCGAGGGCCCTTTATATAGGGCCTGGGGGCGCCCGGGACGTCGGGGGCGCCCCCCACGTGGCGGTCGATCCGTCTCCAGCGCGGTCAACATCTGATCCCTTCAAAAATCAGGATCAGGTTTGACCGGGGCGCCCGGAGCGCTCGGGGCACCCGGGTTGACTGGGTCAAACCTTATCCCTTGGCTTCGCTGGGTTGAGCTACGATGCTTTGCTGTTGGGGGCGCCCGGAACAACGGGGGCGCCCGGGAGTTGAACTGTCGAAGTCCATCTTGCTTTCTTGTGTTTTGTGTTCACCTTGGGGGCGCCCGGGACACTCCGAGCGCCCTGGTTAGCTGTTGCCTCATTCCTTTGAGGCTCTCTGAGCTGCAGACACTCGTTCCTTCGGTCCTGCATCCAGGGTTAGTCCAAAACACAATAAAACATTAAACTATTAGTTTATACAGGCTTAGCTGTTTTGGTTTTGGCTTTGGGTTTCCAAAATGAAACCCTAGGTCAAACCGACGCCTACTGTTCCCTCGACGGGGAACGCGTCCTCACCTACTCCTCTCGGGAGAATTTACCTGATGCCAACCGTTCCTTTGGTTGGACTTTTGCCTCGCGGTCCTTCGCCAGGTCTTGGATGCCGAGCTGTCCTTCGCCCGGTGCCTAGCATTTCTTCGCTAGGGCTTCAGTCCCAGGCTGTCCTTCTCCTGGCGCCTAGCAGTCCTTCGCCAGTTGCCTAGCAGTCCTTCGCTAGGGCTTGGATACTGGCAATCCTTCGCCAGGTGCCTAGCAGTCTTTCGCTAGGTCTTGGATACTGGCAGTCCTTCGCCAGTTGCCTAGCAATCCTTCGCTAGGGCTTTGTATCCTGGCAGTCCTTCGCCAGGTGCCTAGCAGTCCTTCGCTAGGGCATGGATACTGGCAGTCCTTCGCCAGATGCCTAGCATTCCTTCGCTAGGACTTTGTCTCTGCACACTTGAGTAACATTGTTAGATCACAAATAAACTTAACTTTGAATCTTTTGCCAATATCAAAACAAGGTTCGATATGGTGCTTTCTGCACCAACAGAGTTCACTTCCAAAATTTTCAGTTCAAGTGGAAGAACCAAAGGATCTTTTACCTTTCCCACAGTACCCCAGAGAGGAATTTTCTATCATTAGCATGGCTATTGTAGATGAGGTCGTTGAGGCAAATATAGAGGAGGCAGCTGAGTTTTCTTTAGGTGTAGGGGATTGCGTTGAGCCCCAGGGATCACCTATTTTGATCAAGGTGTCAGAATATTCAGAGGTTAAGTTTGAGAGTGTAGGGGATTGCACTGAGCCCCGGGGATCACCCATACCTACTGAAGATACATTAGTGATAAAGGCTTTGGAGGAGATGGATAATAAAGCTTGTGACAACTTTGATTTCGATTCTAAAGTTCTACAGGACCTTTCTAGTTTTTTATTTTGTGATCCTTCTCATCTTTTACTTTGTGATGATATAGTTGTTGTTGGTCCTAATTTTTCTAATATGGTTGTTGCAGATATTGCTGAGGAAGCATGCGTTACAGATGATTCTACAGGTGTAGGGGATTGCACTGAGCCCCAAGGACTACTATCATAGCTAGAAAGTGTAGGGACTTGCATGGTGGAAGCAAGAGCCCAAGAATCACTTCTCTTAGTTGAATGCCCACCAGAACCTGAGATTGACTTGGAGCTTTTACCTAACCAAGAGAAGACTATGGTTACATCTACACTTGTAGAACCTTCAGGTATTGATAAGGTAAGTATTCTTCCTATTTCTTTAGAAGGATTAATAGAGGTACCTAAGGATGATTTTATTGAATGTGAAGAATGTCTTGATTCATCCTATGTAGAGTTTAATTGTGAAAAACTCATAGATGTACATGAGGATGATTTTGTTGGTTGCGAGACATTTCTTGATACATCCTTTGTAGAAATTGATTGTGAAAAACCTATAGAGGTACGCAAAATTGATTTTATTGGCTGCGATACGTCTCTTGATATATCTTTTGTAGAAATTGATTGTGAAAAATTAATAGAGAGACCTACGATTGATTTTATTGGATGTGATGCATATCTTGATTCATTCTATATAGAGGTTGTTTGTATATCATTCCTTTCTTACCCTGCATATATGCGGGAGGTATTTTCTTTACATGGTTTTGCAGGATCCCGTAGACTTCTAGAATGGGTACTCAAACTTAATAGCTTACAACCTCCCGAAAGGTCTTTTAAAGAGCATGCAATGGGAGGGGTCGAATTTACTTTAACTTTTAACTATTTACCCCAAGAATGGATTCTGAACCTTAATCGTCTCCGGCCACCGGAATGTACTTATCCGAAGATAATAAGGGAGAAACCGCACTATGAGGTTGATCACATGAGGATAGTTCTCCCTAGATGGATGCTTCGTGCTCTTTACCCGATTTGAAGGGAAGTTGTTTCTTCTTATACTCTTATTACATTGTATATTTCATCTTTATGTTTTCTAGTCATAATTTTTCTTTTGCAATGAATGCTTGCTAATAAATGCTTGGGTAGCGTAGCGAGAATAAATATCCATTGTAGATACCATTTTATTCTTTTGGCACTTTGTTTCTTGCATGACTAAGAATAAATGTATCCATCTAGATTTTCTTATATCATTTTAGAGTCCCTTGAAAGCAAATTAAATTTGGTTGTTAAAACTTAGGATTTGAGCCAATGGATGAAAATTCTTGGATGCTTGAGTACTACTTAGTTATGGACTCTAGATTGATGACTTGAGATGAATTCTTTTTACCTAGTAAGGATTAGCCTAATTTTTGTGATACACACATGTGAATGTACTATAGAACTTGCTTAGGTTCTTTCAAAGCTATATTTCTATGATTGGACCATATTTATAGAGGTGAATCATTTTGTTTCCTTTCTCAAATCATTTTTGTAATATTGCTTGTTTATCTACTTTGTATCCCATTTCCCTTCCCTAATCTTCATGTTCATTATAATATTCTCATTGGACCTGGGTGCCTTAATGTTTCTTAATGTTACTTTGCCCGAGACGAACAAAAGTTTAAGTGTGGGGGAGGATGCAAGCATTTGATCAAATTTTGAGGATAAAGTTAAGCATTTGGTAACATACAAGGAAAGGGTGCCAATTGAAGGAGTTTTGTATCATGTTTGGTTGCAAAAGTAAGTAGAGCATATAATTCCGTATTCATCATATGTTTTGATCAGAAACGTTTCTGTTGAAGATGAATTGAGCTGTACAATTCATGTTGAATTGAATTTGGAAGTGTTGAAAGAAAAAATTTCTTTTGAGAAGCTTAAAGGAATTCAGTTTCAGCTGGGATGGATGCAAAAGCAACTGACTTGCAAGAGTTAATGATTCATTACTATCCTTTTAATGGAAAGAATGGGAGTTTACAAGTGTCAGAGTCATTGAAAAAAAATAGAATAGAAAAGAAACTTAGCAGCTGAAAAACAGAAAAAAAGAGAGAAAAGAAAAGAAAAAGAAAAGAAGAACATGAAGTGCCAGAAGTTGGACTAACTTCTGAAGTGGAAGATGAAAGCAAGGAACTAGTTGAATTCAAGAGTGAGTTGTTAAGTGATAGATTGGAATCTCGGCAGACAGTTTGAGAATTCTGCAGTTTCAGTTATGTTCAGAGCCTGATCGGTCTCCAAACTGATTAGGTACTACAAAGAATCGTTTATCTTATTGGCATGAATAGATACATGAAGATATACATCTTGGGAGGTCACTAAGACATGCGTCGAGTATCTGGGGGGAAAAAAAGAAAAAAAAAGAAAGGGGGGGCACCCTTCTGTACGGGTTCTCTCCGCGCCACTTCCACCTTTTTGGGGCTTGAAGTCGTTCTCGGATAGCTGACGAAGATGGATGCCTGAGGTAGCACATGAGTAGCTCGGGTACTCCCTCAGAGTAGTCAGGGGCAAAGATGGACGCCTGAGGTAACACATGAGTAGCTCAAGTACTCCCTCCGAGTAGTCATGGGTGAAGGTGGAGGTCTGAAGTAACACATGTGTAGCTTGGCCCCATCAGAACACCCCCACCCTTTTCTGTAGAGACGAAGATAAGTATAATATTCAAAAAGCGGAAAAAAGAGGTGGGGGTAAAGCCACTGCAATTTCCCTCCGGTGCGCGAAAGGATGCAGCTTCAGGTTATAGCAGTCGTAATTCTCTCCCGGTCAAGAAAAAACACAAAGAAGAATCACCTTAACGAAGGAGGGGAACAACCACCAAATGGAAATATTCTCAACGAAGAACCAGCGGCTGAAGCCCCTCCCCTCTTGGTGACGACGTACCCCACAAACACCTTCATCTGCCCGAAGCTTGGAGGAAACGAGTAGTCGATGGCGCGTGGGGTACATCACAATAGGCCGACCAGGGGTTTGGTGATCAGCAGGAGAGATCATCTCCCCCATGCCCCCTTGCGGACCGCATAAGGTCTTTTCTGGACTCCTCAGATAACCCAGGAATCTCACATCCCCTAGAATCTTTAGAGAGACCCCGGGCATCATCTCCACCATGATCCCCGGGGAGGGTCACAATATAGACGCCTATCCCTCTCAGGGGTCCCTCAACCAAGAGTAATACGGTATCTCCAGGGTTGGGCATTGAGGATACCAACGAGGGAGAAAGAAGCAAGCAAGTGGAAGAGATGGAGGAGATGCTACACCCTCCTCCCCCTATTTATGGAGATGGTTGCCTGTCCGGGCAGTTAATGCAGAGAGGATGCAATCATGCAAACAGGTGTCGAAGCGTCGTTTCGACTGGCGCGCCCATGATGCGCCTAGGAACCCGCGACTCTTAATGAGTCTCATCAATGAGATCGCGGATCATACGGAGGTGGCGGTTCCAAAACCATCCGTGTACTTCAACAGGAAATCTCGACGAGGACCCGTCACAGACATAAATAGAGGATACGAAGAGTTGATTTAAAAACACCAGAATCAACCTCGAAGACAATCGACGGTTGGTTAAGTACATAAAGGCAGAAGGCACATCACGCAAGAGCACACACACAGGGAACAGGGAAAATGATTATAATCAAGCAAAACCGATACAACCTGACTTGTCTCTCATGCCCACATCTGGCACTCGTGGCCTCGGGAGAGGACCTTTACCTAGTTCGGAGGGCATCTACAATTTTGGGGTAGCGTTAGAAGGCAGGAGCTTATCATTCTTCAGCTTATCAATGTCCCCATGAAAGCCCTATTGTAAACGCTTCATTACCGGGTCGACTACAATGGTATGGAACTCCTCCGAATCCAGGAACTTTGCTTTGAAGCCCTTCTCGACCTCCTTAGAGGCAGAAGCCTCGGATGCCCGGAAAGTAAGAATCTCAGCCTCTGCAGCTTCCACAGATCGCCTCAGCCACCTCAGCTCAGCAGACATATCGTCTTGCTCAACTAAGGTCTCTCTGAGTCTCTCCGACATAGCTCGCTCGCCCGCCCGAGCCTGGATCAGGTTATCCTTCAGGATAAACGCGCAGTCAGTGGCCATCAGGAGACTCGACTCCATCTGGCTCAAGAACTTCTGCTCTCTCGCCTGGAGCTGCTCTCTCGCCTGGAGCTGATCTCTCTCCTGGGTCACCCGGAGAAGGTCCTCAGTAACCGACACAGCCTTCTCGGATGCCAAATGTTCTCTGTGCCGGGAAGTCTGTAGAGCCTGTTCCTGATCTTGCATGAGTTTCCGCTGGTGCTCGACTTCCTCGCGAAGAGCTTTGCTGCTGCCAGCTTGCGTCACTCCTGCCTGACGCTCATGATCAGCCACAGCCTCTGCCTATAAGGCTCGATGGAGTAGGACCTCCACTTGGGGCCCGGAGTACAAGCCCCGGCCAACTGCTACGTAGTCCTTAGCTGCCTGCCATCGCACCGAGAGGTTAACAGTCGGGTAGGAAAACATACAATGCAATAAAATAATTCACACCTTCAGGAGTGTCTCCTGAAGACCGGCTAGCGCTCCGGCCGAACCTTGCACGACTACCCCTTCTAGAGTGTCGGGTAGGTCGCCTTGCCCCTCATGCGGTGGTGAACTCGGGCGGAGGGGAAGTCGTTGAACGACTGGAGCTTCCGGTGGCACAATGGTGGGGCCGGAGTCATCCCCTTCAGAACTAGAAGTCTCCTCCGATAAAACCCCCTCAGTCGGAGTCTCCTTTAATTACACCGGAGGGGAAGATTGTAAGGAGGCCTCCAACACTACATCAACCTCTCCCTTAGTCGATCTAGTTTCATCCGATATTGAGGGCACAACGTCTTCTTACCTGTGGGAGGGGTGGCTAGGTCGACGGAGCTGGTAGGGGGCACTGGGACGGCTGTCGCTAGAGTGGAGGCCAATGGAGCAGGAGGAGGAGCTACTGCCTCGGCTGGTATAGTTGCTTCCTCAAGCACCAGAGGAAGAGGAGAAAAACGTGCAGGACACTGTTTTTTCCAGGAAGGGCCCAAGCCCTTGGGGAGCCACCGCTTCTGTCGACCGAAGGGCCGGGCAACCGAAGGAGTAACTAAGGGAGGAGACTCTTCGTCTACCCTATCAGGGCGGACTATGCCCGGGGAGAAGCCACCCCCGGAAGGAGGATCCATCACTTGAGCAACCTGTGGAGCCGGAGGCCCTTGGTCCTCGACTGACGGGGATGTAACAGTAACGTCGACCCTCTCAGGTGATGCGACCCTACGAGGCAAGACAACATGCCCCTCAAGGGACTCGGCGGGAGCAGGAGGAGCGTCAGAAGCGACCGGAGGAGGGTTCAGTGCTTCCTTATTGGCCTCCTTCCACTTGATGAGCCGACTCATCACCTTGGCATACATGACTTCCTCTGCAGAAGCCAAATAGAAAGAGCATCAGTCAGAACCAATGTGCATGGAAGAAAAAGATGGGCATACCTAGGGTGGGGCTGATCTGCGTTACTTTAGGGCTAAGACCTGCCCGATACATAAGCTCTTTGCTCTACACCAGCCCCGGGCCACTGAACTCCATGCCAGAAAGTACCCCTCTAGCATGGTGGTACACTGGGCTGCGAAGAAAGCTCTCTAGGAGAGGAGGAGTCAGCAAATCCGCTATCCAACACAGAGGGATGAAGGGCAATGACGGTAGGCAGATGAAGATGAATTTCTCCTTCCACCTCTTGTGTGAAGAAGGAAAACCTCCTAGGAACCTATGGCCCGGACAAGCCGCGAAGCTAAAAACTCCTCTCGATCCTATCGGGATGAAGAAGAATGGATGAGGTGCGGGGTCAGAGGGAAATCGAAAAACTTGAAGATGATATACGCCCCCCCCATCTGGGCGAAGGCATTGGGAGCTATCTAGTGCAAAGGGATGCCAAAATCAGAAGCTATGTTTGTAAAAAAAGGGGGGATAGGGAAACGGAGCCCTAACTCCATCTGCCCCTAGGAAGAAGGTCAACATGCCTACTAGGGCTCCACGGGTGTCTGGTCCACTTTAGGGATGACAATCGTCATCTTGGCCGGGACCCCATAAGCCTCGGTGGCTGCTTGCAGGGCCTCCGGCCTCACTCTCGAGGAGGCGGATTCATACCATTCTGCCCGATAGCCCTCCTTGACAGAAGACGAGAGGAAGACGAACTACTCACACACAGAAGAAGCTCTACCAGGGAGAAGGACGAGGTACACCCAGTCGCCGAACCGGAAGTGGAGACCAACATCTGCCTTTTCCCTCTTATATCCCGGTAGCCACTTGCCTAGGCACAATGGGGAAATGACGCGTGGAGAGCAAGAAACTGCATCACCTAGGTAGTTGATCGTCGTGAGCTAGCCATACCGACACACGACCATGAGGACTCGTGGAGATGGCCGTTAAAACACGTGGCGATCATGCATCAGCATGAACACCCTATTACCCTCGAAAAGGGGGACCATGCACCTTTTGTTGGGACCGGGTGCATGTTGACATGGATACGGGTTCGTAATTTTAAAACTTAATTACATGCAGTGGAAGATTTAGCATAAATAATTTCTCAAATTATTTCAACCACGTATCTAGCATGCAACCTTATATTGTGTAGACCGGTGGGAAACTTCCGTGGGGCCGGGCCGGTCACCCCAGGTTCAATTTGTCTGCTGCCTGGTTCATCATTTTTTTTTATATTGTGTAGACATGATCATAAATTAAAATTTTGCAGAAAGTAAACTAATTTACTTAATACCTCGCGTAACTCGAAGTAAGGGACGAGATCCAACCATAGCGTCTCTTGGAAGCTCCGCCTCTATTCGCGTCCACGCCGAGTTCTCTTCGGGATGACTTCGCAAAGCCACGAGTTTCGTGCAGACAAGAACTACTAGATTCTCCAAAGGCATGCCAAGAATATTAAGAGAGCGAGATGAAAGCTAACCATCAAACGGAAAAACGGAATCAAGATTCCGGGAGGAAGGAAGAAGTCGCGATCCACTTCTTCTTCTTCTTCGGCTCCTTCTTGGTGGAGATGGCTCACGGCAACCCTAGGGAGAACCTCTAGGGCCGGCGCCCACTTAAGGAGGGAGAGGGAGAGAAGGAGTGGAACGGAGGCTAGGCAAGAATCCTTGATCACTTGAATTTATTTCTAAGCCTTGCCTATGCACCTTTATATAGTAGCCTCTTTATCGCCAAGTCTCCTTTTTAACGGAATAAATTTTTCATAAGAAATTTATCTTATAAATTTTTCTATGAATTATTCCGTTATGCCAAGTTTTTATTATAATTTAATTTATAATAAAAACAACCATGTCTCCCCTTTTATTATGGAATAAAATTTTACAAGAAATTTGTTATATACATTTTTCTTATCATGGAAAAATCAATTCATAATTGATTTTATAAAATAAAATAAATCAATCCATGGTTCATTTTAATTTTCATAAAAAAAGAATAAATTTCTATAAATTTCTTTATATAAATTTCTTTATCCATAATTTTATAAAATAAATCACGCTCGATTTATTTTATAATTTAAACCAAAAACTTGGTTCTCCCTTTTATTGTGGCCGGCCAAACCAAAGAGGGTGGGGACCCTCTTTGGCTAGCTAAATCCAAGCCGTCTCCTTGCGAATTAAACTCATTTAATTCGCCCAATAAGCCTTCAAAAGACTTAGCCATTTTATGCTTCCGATGCGTCTCTGATAAATTCAGATTCGACTTATCTCTCTTGATCGGAAAATCCAATTTTCAACTCGTTTTAAATCCCTCGGATTACTCGTAGTGTGTGTGACTAAATAGGCTTTCGATTTATGTTGGCCGTCTATAATCAACCAATTATAGATCGATCATGAGTGGCACCTAGTAGTACATCATGATCCCCAATTAATCGAAAGATCAACGGTTGACCTCAGAAATAATTCAGAAACCCTTCAGCAGCTCTAATGAATCATGCCTCATTCCCTTCACCATCTTATACCCACTTGGTTCAGGACACGATCTATGTGTGTCAGTCCCCACTAGGCTGACTACGTCACACCTAGCCCAAGTAATATCTTTCTCGTCCAACGGATTCTAATTACTCACATGTTTCCTAGAGATTCATACTCGGAACATGTTATGCTCTGGCCAGAGGCTTCGAGTAACAATCCGACGATAGGCCTTGGGTATACATCTCCTCACAAGGAGTGGTGAATCCTTTATAGGCTGTTCAAACTTCTTCGGGCACTTCGGCTTATACCTAACTATCCTGGGTCCACACCTCCTTAGAGATGCTTGCTTAAGATGTCAAAGTATAAGTCTCCACGACTAAGATGACTTGAACACCGTAAGTCAAAGGAACATCGCACTTAAGCTGCAGTATGAACTTTCATTGACATATTTATATGTAGATTACCATATGAAGTTTTACAGCTAGTCACTCCAATGAACTAGTTCCCTTAACTAGCATCCATGTTTATCTCCGGACATCCCAATGTCACCAGCCAGTGAGAATCAGCTGATTAGAGAATAACCCATGCTAGTCTCAACAGAATTGACAGTGTCCATATTTATCAATTTATCGACTAGGGACAATTTCAATATTTCACAATTGCACATGTAGAGATAATCACTAGTTTGTGAATTCATCACAAATTCTCTCATGCTGTGAATTGTATTGCGGACATTCAGTAAATGAGTTTAAGATCTCAATCAAATACATGAACATGTATACTCAAATAGTGAATATTCATTTATTAAAGTAAATGATTACAATCATAAGGCGATTGCCTTAGGACACTTCTCTCATATTACTAATAAACTCCCACTTGGCCTAATGCCAATCGCTACGGTATCCAATACCACAGGCTCTAACATGACCCTCAAACTTACTTTGAGGCAAGGCCTTAGTTAAAGGATCCGCTACATTCCTTTCAGTGGGAATTTTCTCAATTTGTATATCATTCCTACTTATAATCTCTCTGATCAGATGATAGCGGCGAAGCACGTGTTTGGATCGCTGATGAGACCTTGGTTCCTTTGCTTGTGCAATAGCTCCATTGTTGTCGCAATAGATCGGTATTGCTTCATCAATGGTTGGAACCTCACCAAGTTTTGAGACAAACTTCTTGATCCAGACTGCTTCCGTGGTAGAATCCGCAACGGTGTCTTGTTTGGAACTCTTCCAACTTATTGCGCCTCTATTCAAGATAAATACGTATCCAGACTGAGATTTGAAATTATCCTTATCTGTCTGGAAACTGGCATCTGTATACCCACGTATTACCATTTCTCCTTCTCCATATATTAGGAACACATCCTTAGTTCTTCTTAAGTACTTAAGGATTATCTTGATAGCCGCCCAATGATCCATTCCTAGATCAGACTAGTATCTGCTCGTGACGCTCAGAGCATATGATACATCGGGCCTAGTACATAACATAGCATACATGATAGATCCAATCGCGGATGCAAAAGGAATCTTATTCATGCAAATCCTCTCGTCTTCTGTGCGCGAACACATAGACTTTGAAAGGTTGATCCCATGTCTGATGGGAAGGTAACCTTTCTTGGATTCCGATATGCTAAACCTTTTTAGCACTCGATCTATATATGTAGACTGCGAAAGACCAAGCAACCGTTTTGATCTATCTCTATAGATTCTAATCCCAAGGATATAGGTTGCTTATCCCAGGTCTTTCATGGAGAAAGTTTTGGACAACCAAATTTTAACTGTCTGTAAGACTGATATATCGTTTTCTATAAGTAATATGTCATCGACATATAATACTAGGAATACGACTGCACTCCCACTAACCTTCTTATATACACAAGGTTCGTCAGAATTTTGTGAGAAATCAAACTCTTTGATTGTCTCATCAAAACGGATGTTCCAGCTCCTAGATGCTTGCTTTAGTCTATATATGGATCGTCGAAGCTTGCATACTTTAGTTTTATCAACCGATGTGAAACCTTCAGGTTGTATCATGTATACATCCTCAAGCAGGTTTCCGTTAAGGAAAGCTGTTTTCACATCCATTTGTCATATCTCATAATCATAATGAGCTGTTATGGCTAGGAGCATCCGAATGGATTTAAGCATAATTACCTTCCATGTTGGTTTTCTTCTTGAAAACCCACTTGCACCTTATGGGCTTAATCCCTTCAGGTGGGTTAACCAAGTCCCATACTTGATTTTCGTACATGTAATCCATTTCCGACTTCATGGCTTCAAGCCATTTGTCCCTTTTTGAACTTTTCAGAACATCTTCATAACTGATAGGTTCGTCATCGCTTATGAGTAACACGTCGTTCGATTCACTTATGAGAAATCCGTATCTCTCTGGAATATTGCGTGTCCTATCAGACCCACGAAGAGGTGGTGTTGTTTTAGGTTCAACTGATAGCTCATCATTATGAGTTATTGGTTGTGGGTCTAGACTAGGTGTCTCTGTAATGTCTATTGCAGTTTCTTGAACTTCATCAAGTTCAATGCCACTCCCACTATTTTCTTGTAAATGAAATTCTTTTTCCAGAAATACTACATGCCTTGAAACAAACACCTTTTGTTCCAAGGGATGATAGAATTGGTAACCCTTTGTTTCCTTAGGGTATCCAATAAATAGACATTTATCAGACTTAGCATCCAATTTGTCTGATACGGTCCGCTTCACATAAGAAGGACAACCCCATATCTTAAGGTGTGTTAAGTGAGGTTTCTTACTATTCCACGTCTCATATGGAGTAGTAGAGACTACCTTGGTCGGGACTCTGTTTAGCAAGTAAACAGCTGTCTTAAGTGCATAACCCCAAAAGGATTTTGGAAGAGTTGCATGATTCATCATAGATCTAACCATGTCCATCAAGGTTCGATTGCGCCTCTCAGATACACCATTATGCTGTGGTGTATACGGCGGAGTCCATTGGGATAATATTCCATTGTCCCTAAGATAATCTTGAAACTCTTGACTCAAGTATTCACCACCTCGATCGGATCGAAGTATCTTAATACTTTTGCCAAGCTATTTCTCTATTTCATTTCTGAACTCTTTGAATTTCTCAAAAGCTTCAGATTTGTGTTTCATCAAGAACACATACCCGAATCGTGAGTGATCATCGATAAAGGTGATGAAGTAGCTATAGCCTCCTTGTGCAAGAGTTGACATTGGTCCACATACATCAGTATGTATTAGACCAAGCAATTCCCCCACTGGATTACCTTTTTTGGAAAAGGGTAATTTAGTCATCTTGCCTTTTAAGCATGATTCGCATGTATCAAATTAACCGGGTTCAAATGATTCCAGAATTCCACATCGGTGTAATTTGGTCATGTGTTTCTTACTTACATGGCCAAGACGACAATGCCACGTATAGGAGTCTATTCAATTATCTATTCAAGCACGTTTGTTGCTTACTTCGATATTGAAAACGTCACCGGATAAATCTAACATGTAGATACCATTGAACAAAGTTCCAGTCCCATAAAGAATACCATTTAAAGTTATGTTACAACAATTGTTACTAAAAGTTAAATGATAACCCTTTTCATTCAAGCTTGAAATAGATACAATGTTCTTTATTAACGAAGGAACAAAATAACAATTATCCAATTCTAAGACAAGTCCAGTAGGGAGCTTTAGCAAATATGTTCCGATGGCAATAGCAGCAATCTTTGCTCCATTTCCAACTCGCAAATTCGCTTCTCCCTTGACGAGTCTTCTTCTATTCCTTAGCCTTTGTATGTCATTACATATATATGAGCTACACCCAGTATCAAGTACCCAGGTGTACGAGGAAATAGAGTGACATTCAATAACGAAGATGCCTGAAGAGGATGGGGCATCGGATGCCTTCTTCTTCAAGGACCCAAGATAAACCTTGTAGTTTCTTCGCCAGTGGCCCTTCTTGCCGCAGTGATGGCAAGTGCCTTTTGGTACCTTTTCAATCCTTTTGTCCTTAGTTAACTTATTGGTGTCCAAAATGGAACGCAAATTCAGAGAAGACGTGATCGAGTGATTATCCTAGAAATACAAATTGAGCTTATGTGAGAAGAATGATAAAGAATGCATCAACATACATTAATTAAATCCTATTTATTTATCGAATTGAATAACCCTTTTTATCAATTCGGGAGATCGTAGGAACATCTCGAAATAGGTTGATATCCAACCATAGATAAGAACAACCATGACTGTGGCCATCAAGTTATTCTTAGCTATGAAGGTAGGTAATGTAACGCCCCAAAATTCCTATTTTTAGTTCTTAAAGTCCTTAAAATTATTTAAAAATTGTTTAGAAATATTCTAGATATTTTTAGGAATTTTTAGAATATTTTTATGGAATTTTCCGAGTCCGTTTAGTATTTTTAAAAAAGGAAAAACGTTTAAGGGCAGCGGGGGGTTCGAACCCCGACCACCAGGAGAGCAGGCGCGCACGGAACCAGCTGGGCTAGGGTATCAAGCACAACGAAAGGTGGAGAGAAATATATTTATAAAGTAGTTACGTTCTTTTCCATAAAGATAGTATAAATAGATAAGTTAAGAGAGGAATTTTATTTTCTCTCAAAAACCCTCTCGC
>JAGFNQ010003436.1:0-20565 GCA_024364735.1 Boesenbergia rotunda | reverse complement strand
CGCCCGGGACACTCCGGGCGCCCTGGTCAGCTATTGCCTCATTCCTTTTGAGGCTCTCTGAGCTGTAGATACTCGTTCCTTCGGTCCTGCATCCAGGGTTAGTCCAAAACACAATAAAATAATAAAATATTAGTTTATACAGCTTTGGCTGTCTTGGTTCTGACTTTGGGTCTCTAAAATGGAACCCTAGGTCGAACCGACGCCTACTGTTCCCTCGACGGGGAACGCGTCCTCACCTACTCCTCTCGGGAGAGTGTACCTTATGCCAACCGTTCCTCTGGTTGGACTTTTGCCTGACAGTCCTTTGCCAGGTCTTGGATGCCGAGCTGTCCTTCGCCCGGTGCCTAGCATTCCTTCGCTAGGGCTTTTCACTCTGGCATTCCTTCGCCAGTGCCTAGCAGTCCTTCGCTAGGGCTTTTTACTCTGCACACTCAAGTGACATGTTAGATAACAAGTAAGACTTAACTCTTGAACCCTGTTGCCATTATCAAAACATAGGTTTGACTTTGGTGCTTTCTGCACCAACAATCTTCCCCTTTTGGATTTATGGCAACCCTAGTTCAAAAAGTTAAGTTTAATCAAAAGCATAAAAATTTGTTCTCTCCCCCTGGAGGGAATCTCCCCCTAGATTTTTTCAAAACGTCGTGGGGTTCTAAGTTAAGAAAACTTTACTTGGAATGATTTTGTACTTTGAAAACTTAAGTTTAGATACTTTGGAAATCTTTTGATAACTTAAGTTTTAAAAGTTCATAGAGGAATTTTTGAAAGCATGAGTTTAGAGTACTTAACAAAAATTTGAAGCCTTAAGTTTAAAGTACTCAAAAAGTTTTTGAAAACTTTTAAGTTAAGTAGGATTTGAAAAACTTAAGCACTTAGTAAACTTTGAAACAATTTAAGTACTTAGTAAATTTTGAAACAATTTAAGTACTTAGTAAATAATTTAAGTACTTATGGAAGTTTTGAAAAACTTAAGCTTAAAGTACTTATGGAAGTTTTGAAAAACTTAAGCTTGAAGTACTTATAAAAACTTTAGTACTTAATAAACTTAAGTACTTAGTAGGATTTTCTTAAAAAACTTAAGTATTTCTAGAAAGGTTTTTGAAAAGCTTTGAAAAGTAGCTAACTTTTTGAAAATTTTTTTTTGAGAGTTTGAAAAAAAATTTGAAAAATTTGAACTCTCTCCTTTCCTATCTATCTCTCCCCCTTTGCCATATATCAAAAACAGATAGATATTGCAGAAATTAAATTGCATAAAAGAAATGACTTTCATAAAGGAAAAATATTCGTATGATTTTGCTGTACTGAACCAAGATTTAGACCAAATCATTTAATTTTCTCTTGTAGGGACCTGTCTAACCCATTTAGCTACTTACTAACTGTTATAAGCAGTAGTTTTCGCTAGAGTTAGTCAAGTTAAGTGTTTCTGTTCAAGTTAGATTTTCTAAACTTGACACTTAACTTGATTGCTGTAAAAGTTGTATTTAGTGCCCCAATTACTGCAGATGCACTGACTTAAAGCATCTTGAATTAAGGCAAAGACCTAAGCATCTTAACCCTTTCTAGGTTATCAATCAAAGTACCCTAAGGTGCTTGTGAGATGCTGGCTTCTAAATCTATAGGTGCATGCAGTTCTAGGGTTAGGGCCTAAGCTAAGACCATTTGCGAAAAAGCCCTAGTTTTAAAAAGGGGTAGTTTTGAAAGAAAACTAAGTCGAAAAAAGAAAACTGATTTTGAAATTAAGAAAAACAGTTTTTCAAAAATCTATTTTTAGAAATTGATTTTTAAGTCAAGTAAAAAAAATAATCAACAGTAAAGTTAATCTATTCTACAGAGCACAATCCTAACTGCCTTCTTAGTGAGCTGAACTCAGACTCAGGTAATGGTTTTGTGAATATATCAGCTAAGTTGGATTTTGATTCTATATGGTTAAGTATTATCTCACCCCTGGCTACATGGTCTCTTACGAAGTGATGTTTAACTTCTATATGTTTTGTTCTGGAATGTTGGATTGGGTTCTTAGTTAGATTGATTGAACTTATATTGTCAATAAATACTTGAGTTTGGGTGTAGTTGAGCTGGAAGTCCTTAAGAGTGTGCATCATCCATAAAAGTTGTGCTACACATTCTCCTAAGGCTACATACTCAGCTTCAGATGTGGACAGAGCCACACAATGTTATTTTCTGCTGCACCAACTTACTAGACTATTTCCTAACAGTTGGCAGCTTCCACTTGTGCTCTTTCTATCTAATTTACAACCAGCATAGTCAGAATCTGAATATCCTGACAAATTGAAGGTTGAGGTTCTAGGATACCAAATCCCTACATTTAGGGTGCCCTTTACATATCTTAGTATTCTTTTTAGGGCTGCTAAGTGTGTTTCCTTAGCACAGGTTTGGTATCTAGCACACATCCCTACAGCAAAAAGAATGTCAGGTCTGCTGGCTGTAAGGTACAGTAGACTACCTATCATACTTCTATACAGTTTGAGGTCTACTGGCTTGCCATCAGGGTCACTATCTATTTTTACATTAGTTGCCATGGGGGTATTTATGCTTTTAGAGTTATCCATTTTAAATTTCTTTATTAACTCTTTAGCATATTTGGATTGATGGACGTAGTTTCCATCTCTAGTTTGTTTGATTTATAGTCCTAGGAAAAAGGTAAGCTCACCAACCAAGCTCATTTCGAATTGCTTTTCCATTATCTTTACAAACACTTTTAGGAAGTTTGTGTTGGTGGATCCAAAGATTATATCATCTACATAAATTTGGGCAATAAATATATCTTTTCCTAGGGTTTTAATAAATAATGTTGAGTCAATTTGCCCTTGTTTAAATTCTTTAGAGGTTAAGTAAGTTGATAAACGTTCATACCAGGCCCTAGGTGCTTGTTTTAACCCATATAGTGCTTTAGTTAATTTGTAAACGTGGTCAGGTTTGTCTAAGTCGTCAAACCCGGGGGGTTGTCCTACATAAACTTCTTCTTTAATGAACCCATTTAGGAAGGCTGACTTTACATCCATTTGGTATAGCTTAAATCCTTTATGGGATGCAAAGGCTAACAACATTCTAATGGACTCAAGTCTAGCTACTGGGGCATATGTTTCATCGTAATCTAATCCCTCTACTTGGCTGAATCCCTTGGCTACTAAGCGGGCTTTATTTCTAACTATTTCTCCTTGATCATTTAGCTTATTCCTAAAGACCCACTTAGTGTCTATGATGGATTTGCCTTCAGGTTTAGGCACTAGTTCCCAGACTTGGTTTCTCTCAAATTGGGCTAATTCTTCTTGCATAGCTATGATCTAATCAGGGTCAGGTAGGGCTTCATCTATAGTTTTGGGTTCTATTTTTGATATCATAGCTATTTGACTAAGGTTTCTATAGGAGGATCTAGTCCTGACTCCTAGAGTTGGATCACCCACAATTTGATCGGTTGGGTGACTAAGTCTGGGTTTCTTTGTTCTCCTAGAACTTGGTTCAGCCTCAGGTCCGGCTGGTCGGTTTGGTTCACTGTTTGATTCGACCCTTTGGGCTGGTTCATTTGTTGGTTCAGTTGACTCATTAATTGGTTCAATAGTTAGTTCGTTTAAGAATTCAATTAAGGGTTCACTAGTTTGTTCATTATTTTCTTGATCAGAATTTGATGAAGTTAGGTTTGGATTATCAGATGTTGAGTTGACTTCTTCATCAAATATTAAGTTAGTTGTTTCTTCAATTTTCTTAGTTTGTTTGTTGTAAACTCTATAGGCTCTACTTGTGGTTGAGTATCCTAGGAAGATACCTAGGATTGATTTGGATTGAAATTTCCCTAAGTAGTCTTTGGTGTTTAGGATATGAACTTTGCATCCAAAGACCCTTAGGTATTGTAGATTTGGGAGCCTATGGTAGTACAGTTCATAGGGTGTTTTGTTGTGTCGCTTGTTAATCAGAATCCTATTTTGGATGTAACAAGCCGTACTAATTGCTTCTGCCCAATATTGGTTTGCTAAGCTAAATTCGTTGAGCATCGCCCTAGCGGCTTCTTGTAAGGTTCTATTCCTTCTTTCGACTATCCCATTTTGTTGGGGGGTTCTAGGACATGAAAATTCGTGTAAATACCCATTGACCTTACAGAATTCTTCGAACCGTTGATTTTAAAATTCTTCCCCGTGGTCACTCCTAAGTCTTTTAATTTTAGTATCGTTTTGATTTTCAATCAATTTACAGAAATCATTAAATAGTTTTAAGGTTTCATCTTTGGTTTTTAGAAACCTAACCCAGGTAAACCTAGAATAATCATCAACTATTACTAAGCAGTATCGGTTCCCGCTTAGTGACTTGGCTCCATGTGAATAAAATAGGTCAAGGTGCAGGAGCTCAAGTGTGGTTTGAGTTAGGTCAAATTGAATTGTTTTGTGATTAGATTTGGTTTGTTTACCTTGATTACATGATTCACATATTAGGTTTTCATTGTTTTTAATTTTGGGGATACCTTTGATTAGGCCAAGCTGGGTGACTTTTGAGATAGTTCTCAAATTTGTATGACCTAATCTCCTATGCTAGAGGTTCGATTGTTCTAACTGAGTTAACATACATTTGGGTACTAGAGGAAGGTTTATAGTGTATACATTATTTTTCCTAGTGCCCTTAAGCATGATTTCTAAGTCTTGTACATTTCTAATCAGGCAGTTAGAATTGTTGAAAGTGACTATATAACCAGAATCACATAACTGACTTATGCTAAGCAGGTTAAAATTGAAGTTTTCAACCAAAAGAACTTTCTTAATAATAAAGTTAGATTTAAGCTCAATATTACCTGACCCAATTACCTTGAGTGTAGCATTGTTGCCAAATGCTACTGAGCCTAGGTTCTTGAGCTTGAGTTTGGTGAACTTCAATTTATCTCCAGTCATGTGTCTGGAGCAACCGCTATCCAACATCCATTGGTCTAAATCTTTATGTTCCTATACATAAAGAGTTTTATTGATTTGGATCCAATTAGAGTTAGGAATAGCTTAAATTGATTTTCACTTACTAGTCTGTCTCACCCAAATCTAGGGTTCTCAATCACGTTAGCCTTATAGGTTTTGTGAGACAGGTTTTGATAAAAGAATTTTTGAAAACCATGATTTATTTTGAAACTCTTAATTAATTTTTGAAAACATTTCAATTTATTTTGAAAGGAGATGTTTGAATCTATACTTAACTGAAAATTGTGTTAGATTTGAATTTTACAAAAAGTAATTTGAATTTGAAATTCAAAAATTGGCTTCCAGGTCTTGGCGAGGCACTAGGCCTTCTTTGGCCGTAGCCTTATTGGATCATCAACCCTTTCCTCGACAAAGCCGTTTAATGAAGTTTCATTTTGAAAATTAATCTTTGAAAAAGTTCTGGTCTAACTAGTTTGGATTTTGGATCGGTAGCTTCGGCTAGTTTCACCAGGCTAAAGAGACCAAGTGAACTTAATCTTATTAGAATTAGTTTCCCTAACGTACTATCATCTCAACTCCATCTAATACTATGTTTTCAAGTTTCAGTTAAGTTTATTCTGTCCTTATACTAACCTAAGTCTAAGCATGGTAAATTGCATAAATTTAAATAAACAATCAATCAGGCAAATTGAAAGAATTAAGTTCTATTTAACAATAAAAATAGTTTTTAATTTGGCTCCCCCTGGACTATAGCCACGATAATAATTAGGCAAGATGTGAATCTTGTCCTTGGGGATCCAATACTGATTTGATCCAGTTGGTTTGTTCAGGCACAGTTTAGGTACCCATGCCTGAACATTACTTCTGGACTGATTCAGTATAGCAAAGTAAGATCTTTGTCGAGATTTGGTTCTATAGCCAAGTCCGGATCGATTTAGAACGGACTTCTGTTTTCCAAGAATCATGTCAAGACCCTTGGAACCAGAAGTGAATCGTCCTAATGCCGCTTTAAGATCCTTAACCTGAGTTTTCAGGGAGGAGTTCTCTTTCTCAAGTTTTTCAACTTGAGTAGGAGTTCCTTCTTGAACTTTCTCGGCTAAGGATTTAGAGTCAGCTCCCTCTTTCAGGATTTTTACTTCCTGTCGGAGAGATTCAACTCGGAGTTTGGCTTTCGCCAAACCTCGAGAAAGATAGGAAATAAGTTCGTTCAATTGACTTTTATTGAAACCGCTTACCTTGATTTCGCCGTCTTCTGAAAAGGTTAGTCTGCCGTCGTCCTTTTCTGACTCTGACTCGGTCTCGACTTCTTCTGAAGCGGTCAGCGCTAGTAGGTTTGACTGGGGTTCTTCTTCTTCTTCTTCTGATGAAGATTCGTCCCAGGTTGCTTGGAGTGCTTTCTTTCTTCTTGTCCTTTTGTTCTCCTTTAGGTTTGGGCACTCCGTCTTGTAGTGGCCCTTCTTCTTGCACTCGTAGCAGGTTACGTTGGGCTTGTTTTAGTTATTCACGGGTTCAGCTGGTTCGTCCTTTCTTCGGCTTGTCCTCCGAGTGTTGACTTGGTTTTTCAATTTTTTATAGTAGCTTCGGGCCAGTCGGACCAGCTCAGATTGATCTCCTTCTTCGTTGTAACGCCCGCCCTTATATCTACTCTCGGGGCGGGGTTACGTAATAATTAATCATACTTATTTTTTTTCTATCTTCTAGCATGGCATTAAAACGACAACGCAAGGGCTAAGGACTGAGCATGCTTGTTTAACTATCAAAGTCATTCTATAACATGATAATATCACTAGTAATGTAACTCATAACCTAATCAAGTATAAGAGACCTCCAAGGTAAACATTATCATGCCATGTCAATCCTAATCACTAACACTTATTGTCAAGGGAACATAAACATAAACATAAATATGTAGATATAGAAGTCTTTCTTTCCCGAGCCACCACCCCACACATCTTCAGCCTTCCTGCCTCTTCCTTTAGTTCATGTGTTCCTTACCTTTATCTGCAGCATAAGACAACACATAAACTAGTAAGCACAAATGCTTAGTAAGGATCCTGTCCTACTCGCAAAATCCATACGAAAGCATACAACATGTACACATAATAAACCATAAGCATGAGTTCATCATAGCATACTAAACATCACAGTTTCTAAGCAAGCAGTATAAAGTATGGAATGCATATACATAAGGATGCTTAACTTTTAAAATCATACTTTTAAATACTTAAACATCATCATATCATTTTTAGGGGTCCCCGGCTTGTACCACATACATACATTATAAGCGCGCATCCCTAAGTAGATACGAGGTAGCGAGCCCCGACCTACTAGGGTAAGGACAGCTACGGTAGTCCCAGAACCGAGGCGTTCTTAAGGTGCCCATCCCTGTTGCACAGCTACGGTAGTGCCAGAACCGTGGACAGCATAGTCGGTAGTCCAGAACCGGGGCGTTCTTAAGGTGCCCATCCCTTGGACCCATACTTCGGTCCGGTACAAGCCTATTCATAAAGTAAAATAGCATACATGGATTTTATCATATCATAAGCATAGCACATTCTTGTTTCTTACTAGGTTCGTTCATAGTCCGTCGACCTAGGAGTTGCATAGCACATTCTTATCATATCATAAGCATATCATCATAACCTATCACATCATTGTCATATCATGAGCATGACATGCCTCTTATCTTATCATGAAGAGTGCTCTTAGTCCCGACTTACAGGGAAGCATCTCTTAGGCATTTCATCATACATAAGCCATGCATAACATAAGGGTGCTTAAAAAGCTTAAACATAGACATGTACATCATGATTCTTAGAGCATGAAAAAGCATGGGAGAAGACATGTTATCACCTATACTACTCACAACATATTATGGGCATCCTAGGCGTGCCTAATTGGGTTGTAGTTTCTCCCTTAGCCCAAATTCTTATTTAATCAGAAAATTCCAGCATATAAACTCTAAGTTTAGAGCATGATAAACCATGGAAAACATTACACTAACATCATACATTAAGGTAGGCATCATAGAGGAGACCTTAGAAGGCATGTTGGGGTTGTTACCCCTTCTTAAGTCCTACTTATCATTCTTTACAGAAAATTCTAGCATACATACCTTAGTTTCCAAGCATGTTAAAAGCATGAATAAACCATATTTACATCACATATCATCTTATATATCATCATACTAAACCTAATCATGTCTCGTAGGGTAGTTTAACCTTCACAAATCCTAATTTTCCATGCTTGGCCGAATGATGTAGGATAAGGGAAAAGTTGGATCTTTGAACCAACCTTTATACAAACACCTTGTATACACTATCATGCAATATACTAAGCATAGAATACATCATGGTTAATCATACAACCTTAAGCCCTAATTTCCATGTTCATGGCCGAAACTTGCACAAGGGGGAAAAACCCTAATTTTGTCATCCCAACATGGAGGGAAATATCTATATATATATATCCTAATTCCCAAGGGTCTCCTCATGCATTAGGGAGTAACCAAGGCCTCTCCCTTGGAGGTGGCCGAATGGTGTAGGGGTGCAAACCCTAGTGTTTCAAACAAGCAAACCAAAGGAAATCATGTAACAACAATTACACTGTAGGCGAGAGAATACTTACATCCTTTCGCTTAAATTTCTTCTTCTCTAAAATCTTAGGGTACCCTTGAAGAAAGAGAAGATGAGAGTTTCCTTGTTAGCCTTCTCTAGAAACCTTGGCCCTAGTAGAGGGCAAGAACCTTCAATGGGTCCTCTTCCTTCCAACTCCCTAAGGTTAGAACCCTAGGGTTGTGATTTTCGAAAATGCAAAGGGAGAAGGAGTGGATTTCGGTGATGAGAGGAAGAAGAAGAAGAAGAGGAAGTTACTCTAACTTCTCATTCCCTTATTTATACTTTTCTCATGAAGAGACATGTCTCTTCACTTCCCTAGCTTTTAACAAGCATGTTCCTTATTCCCTCTACATGAAATATTGCTTGGTTCATTGGTTATGACATGGTGAGTGCAACTAGGAGGTTCAAGGTTCAATCCTTGCTTCCTCCTCTCTATATTTCCTTTTTATCCCATTTTGCACTAATCCACATCCAACCTATTAAGCCAAGCCCATCATGAAATTTCATAGTAATAATTATGTTTCATGAATTCATAATATTTCATGATATTTCATAATAATATTTCATGAATTTCATAATATTTCATATTCATGAATTCATAATATTTCATGATATTTCATAATAATATTTCATGAATTTCATAATATTTCATATTCATGAATTCATAATATCTCATGATATTTCATAATAATATTTCATGAATTTTATAATATTTCATATGGGAAAATTTTGGGGCGTTACATTCGTCTTCTGCGTCTGAGTCTGAGTTGGACTCGGGTCAGGTTGAGGTTTCTTCTTTGTCGATCTTCCAATTTTTCCTGCAACAAAGGCAATTCCTTTCTCGACCATATTGCAGTTAGTCTGTTCATGAAGTTCTAACTCAGAAAATAATTCATCTAATTTAATTTTAGAGAGATCCCTTGAAACCTTATATGCATCTACCATAGATGCCCACAAGGTATTTCTAGGGAAAGCATTTAGAGCATACCTTATTAGGTCACGGTTTTCGACCTTGTGACCTATAGTGTGAAGACCGTTCATCAATTCTTGGATTCGTGCGTGGAGTTGGGCTGCTGTTTCGTTGTCGGCCATCTTGATGGTGTAGAGTTTGTTTAGGAGCAGGTCTCTCTTACTGATCCTGGTGTCTGATGTTCCTTCGTGCAGCTCGATCAATTTTGCCCACAACTCCTTAGCACTGTTGAAGGGGCCTACCCAGTTCAGCTCCTCTTTCGTCAATCCGCATTGGAGAGTCTGGGTCGCCTTTGCATCGGCTTCAATTTTGCGCTTTAGGGCGTTGTCCCATTCTGAGTAGGTCTGCGGTACTCCTTCGGCGTTTTTGGGGATCTCCAGTCCGGACTGGATGATGATCCACATGTCCACCTGAGTTTTCAGGTGGACCTCCACTGACTTTTCCAATAGGAAAATTCTTCTCCACTGAAGAGTGGAGGTCTGGCGGTGCTAAATCCTTCTTGCATGACCATTTAATCTGGAAAAAGAAAACTAACGAGAGAAAAAAAATTTCTCAAGACTAGGTCTTGGATTAGTAGTGTGGGATGAATAAAATGAAATAGCGAGGGGTGTTGCACTAACCTCGATTAACGGGAAAAAGAAAATTCGAACGAAATATTTAAAAAAAATTCAAACAAGAAAAAGAAAATAAAAATCCGAAAAAAAGTTTTCAAACTGGTGGTTGCACCAAGTTTGAACTTCCCCGCTCTGATACCACTTGTTGGATCGAGAGAACCGATAGAGGGGGGTGAATATCGGAAAACGTTCGGATTTATGTAATAAGCGATTGCACAGCGGAAGATAAAGGCAAACACGCGAACACAGTAATTTTTACTTGGTTCGGAGCCTAGGTCGACTCCTACTCCAAGGCCCACGGTCATTGACCGTTTACTTTGGGCAATTCTATATGAAGCGCAATAACAGTTTACAAATTGATTTACAAAATATGGCACGGTAAACTTAACAATTAAAAGAAGCTCTTCTTTTACCGACGTCCGATGGAGATGGTCTTTTTCGGAGCAGCGGGACGTCGTCGGCTCGAGTTGGGAGGTTTCCGGAGCGAGGTGCGAGAGCAGAAGAGCGTAGAAGCGTTGGTTCGAAGTGATGTTCGAAGCTTGGGGTCGAGGGCCCTTTATATAGGGCCTGGGGGCGCCCGGGACGTCGGGGGCGCCCCCCCCCCCACGTGGCATTTGATCCACAAGTTGCTCGGTCAGCGTCTGATCCCTTTACCTTCGGGATCAGTTTTGACCGGGGCGCCCGGAGCGCTCGGGGCGCTCGGATTGACCGGGTCAAACTTCTATCTTCTTGGCTTCGAGGGGAGCTGCTTCGGTATGCTGTTGGGGGCGCCCGGAGCGCTGGGGGCGCTCGGGACAGCGGGGGCGCCCGGGAGTTGAACTGTCGAAGCTCCCTTTGTTTTCTTGTGTTTTGTGTTCACCTTGGGGGCGCCCGGGACACTCCGGGCGCCCTGGTCAGCTATTGCCTCATTCCTTTGAGGCTCTCTGAGCTGCATACACTCGTTCCTTCGGTCCTGCATCCAGGGTTAGTCCAAAACACAATAAAACAATAAAATATTAGTTTATACAGCCTTGGCTGTCTTGGTTCTGACTTTGGGTCTCCAAAATGGAACCCTAGGTCGAACCATTTTAAGTCAAAAATAATTTAAGAAGCTTAACAATAAAATCCTACTTAACAATTATTTTTCTTGGTTCTGACTTAGAAAATGGTTCTGACTTTCTAAGTCAAAAATAATGGCATTAATTTTTTAAACACTTAGAACAATTTTCAAAAGAAGCTTTAAAAACAATTGGTTGTGAAGATTTACACAAAAAAATTTCAAGTCAGTAGAAAAGAACCATCTTCTGAAGTTTTAAGTTTTTAGAACCATAGCTTACGTTTAAGGTAAGTACTTATCAAAATTTGCAACAGCTTACGTTTTAAGTACTTAGCAAAACTTTGAAAAATAGCTTGAGTTTAAGTACTTAAAATTTTTTTTTGAAAATAGCTTAAGTTTAAGTACTTAGAAAGATTTGAAAGCAGCTTTAGTTTTAGTACTAAAAAGGATTTGAAAGCAGCTTTAAGTTTAAGTACTAGAAAAGATTTGAAAGCAGCTTTACTTAGAGAAACTTTGGAGAAAAGCTTAGTACTTTTGAAAACAAATAGATTAAGTACTTTTTGATGAAAGGATAAAGTTTTGAAATTTTGAGTTTTGAAAAAATTTAAGGCTTCTCTCCTTTCCTTATCTCTCCCCCTTTGCCATATATCAAAAACAAAGTAATATAGCAAAAATAAATAAATTGCATAAGGGTATAACAGAATAATGTGCTGTACTAAACCAATGCAAGATGAACTGAATTAAACCAATTTAAATTATCTCTGTAGGGACCTGTCTAACCCAATTAGCTACTTACTAACTGTTATAAATAGTAGTTTTCGCTAGGGTTAGTCGAGTTAAGTGTTCTGTTCAAGTTAGATTTTCTAAACTTGACACTTAACTTGATTACTGTTTAAGTTGTATTTAGTGCCCCAATTACTGCAGATGCACTGACTTAAAGCATCTTGAATTAAGGCAAAAACCTAAGCATCTCAACCCTTTCTAGGATATCAATCAAAAGTACCCTAAGGTGCTTGTGAGATGCTGACTTCTAAATCTATAGGTGCATGCAGTTCTAGGGTTAGGGCTTAGGCTAAGTCCATTTGCGAAAAAGACCCTAGTTTTGAAAGGGGGTAGTTTTTCCAAAAAAAACTAAGTAAAAAAAAATTATTTTAAAAATGCTAAAAAGATTTTTCAAGCTGATTTTGAAATTAAGTAAAGCATTTTTTAAAATTGTTTTAGAAACTGATTATAAATCAAATAAAGCAAAAAAAAACCGAAAGTAGAGTAAGCCTATTCTACTAAGCATAGTCCTGACTGCCTTCTTAGTGAGCTGAACTCAGACTCAGGTAGGGGTTTGGTGAATATGTCAGCTAAGTTAGATTTAGAGTCTACATGCTTAAGGACTATCTCACCCCTGGCTACGTGATCTCTTACAAAGTGGTGTTTGACTTCTATGTGTTTCGTTCTGGAGTGTTGGATTAGATTCTTAGTTAGATTAATTGAGCTTATATTGTCAATGTAGACTTGAGTTTGGGTGTAGTTGAGCCGGAAGTTCTTAAGAGTGTGCATCATCCATAAAAGTTGTGCTACACACTCTCCTAAGGCAACATACTCAGCTTCAGTTGTGGATAGAGCTACACAGTGTTGTTTTCTGCTGCACCAGCTTACTAGACTATTTCCTAATAGTTGGCAGCTTCCACTTGTGCTCTTTCTATCTATTTTATAACCAGCGTAGTCAGAATTCGAGTATCCTGACAAGTCAAAGGTTGAAGTCCTAGGATACCAAATCCCTACATTTAGGGTGCCCTTAACAAATCTTAATACTCTTTTTAGGGCTGCTAAGTGCGTTTCCTTAGCACAGGTTGTATCTAGCACACATACCTACAGCAAAAAGGATATCAGGTCTGCTGGCTGTAAGGTACAGTAGACTCCCAATCATACTTCTATAGTGTTTAAGATCTACTGGTTTACCATTAGGGTCACTATCTATTTTTACATTTGTGGCCATGGAGGTACTTATGCTTTTAGAGTTGTCCATTTTAAATTTCTTTATTAACTCTTTAGCATATTTGGATTGATGGACATAGTTTTCATCTCTAGTTTGTTTAATTTGTAACCCTAGGAAAAAGTCGAGCTCGCCAACTAGGCTAATTTCAAACTCATTTTCCAATATTTTCACGAATTCTTTTAAAAAATTAGAGTTGGTGGACCCAAAGATTATGTCATCGACATAGATTTGGGCAATAAAGATTTCTTTTCCTAAGGTTTTAATAAATAGGGTTGAGTCAATTTGTCCTTGTTTAAAGTCTTTAGAGATTAGGTAAGTTGATAAGCGTTCATACCAGGCCCTAGGTGCTTGTTTTAGTCCATAAAGTGTTTTAGTGAGTTTGTAAACATGGTCAGGTCTTTCTAAGTCCTCAAACCCAGGGGGTTGTCCTACATAGACTTCTTCCTTAATGAATCCATTTAGAAAAGCTGACTTTACATCCATTTGGTATAGTTTGAATCCTTTATGAGATGCAAAGGCTAATAACATCCTAATGGACTCAAGTCTAGCTATTGGGACATATGTTTCGTCATAGTCTAACCGTTCTACTTGGCTGAATCCTTTCGCTACTAAGCGGGCTTTATTTCTGACTATCTCTTCTTGATCATTTAACTTATTCCTAAAAACCCACTTAGTATCAATGACGGATTTACCCTCAGGTTTAGGTACTAGTTCCCAGACTTGGTTCCTTTCAAATTGGGCTAACTCTTCTTTCATAGCTATGATCCAATCAGGATCAGGTAAGGCTTCCTCTATAGTCTTAGGTTCTATTTTTGAAATCATTGCTATCTGACTAAGGTTTCTGTAGGAAGACCTAGTTCTGACTCCTAGAGTTGGATCACCCACAATTTGATCGGTTGGGTGACTGAGTCTGGGTTTCTTGGTTTTTCTAGAACTTGGTTCAGCCTCAGGTCCGGCTGGTCGGTTTGGTTCACTATTTGATTCAACTATTTGAGTTGGTTCAATTATTGGTTCAATAGTTGGTTCAATTGACTCATTAGTTGGTTCAATAGTTAGTTCGTTTATCGGTTCAACTAAAGATTCAACAGCTTGTTCATTATCTTCTTGATCAATATTTGATGAAGTTTGATTTGGATTATCAGGTTTTGAGTTACTTTCTTCATCAAATATTAAATTGGTTGTTTCTTCGATTTTCTTAGTTTGATTGTTGTAAACCCTATAGGCTCTACTTGTGGTTGAATATCCTAGGAAGATGCCTGGGGTTGACTTAGACTGGAATTTTCCTAGATAGTATTTGGTGTTTAGGATATGGACTTTGCATCCAAAGACCCTTAGGTAGTGTAGATTTGGAAGTCTATGATAGTATAATTCATAGGGTGTTTTGTTGTGTCGCTTATTAATCAGGACCCTATTTTGAATGTAGCAAGCCGTACAAACTGTTGGTGCAGAAAGCACCAAAGTCAAACCTGTGTTTTGATAATGGCAACAGGGTTCAAAAGTTAAGTCTTACTTGTTATCTAACATGTCACTCTAGTGTGCAGGGTAAAAAGCCCTAGCGAAGGACTGCTAGGCACTGGCGAAGGAATGCCAGGGTAAAAAGCCCTAGCGAAGGAATGCTAGGCACTGGCGAAGGAATACCAGGGCAAAAACCCCTAGCGAAGGACTGCTAGGCACTGGCGAAGGAATGCCAGGGTCAAAACCCTAGCGAAGGACTACTAGGCGCCAGGCGAAGGACAGCTTGGGACTGAAGTCCTAGCGAAGGAATGCTAGGCACCGGGCGAAGGACAGCTCGGTATCCAAGACCTGGCAAAGGATCGCCAGGAAAAAGTCCAACCAAAGGAGCGGTTGGCATTAGGTACATTCTCCCGAGAGGAGTAGGTGAGGACGCGTTCCTCGTCGAGGGAATAGTAGGCGTCGGTTCGACCTAGGGTTCCATTTTGGAGGCCCAAAGTCAGAACCAAGACAGCTAAGGCTGTATAAACTAATATTTTATTATTTTATTGTGTTTTGGACTAACCCTGGATGTAGGACCGAAGGAACGAGTGTCTGCAGCTCAGAGAGCCTCAAAGGAACGAGGCAACAGCTGACCAGGGCGCCCGGAGTGTCCCGGGCGCCCCCAAGGTAAACACAAAACACAAGAAAGCAAAGCAAGCTTCGACAGCTCAACTCCCGGGCGCCCCCGTGCTCCAGGGCGCCCCTGCTGCTCCCGGGCGCCCCCGCTGCTCCCGGGCGCCCCCAATAGCAAGTCATCGAAGCTCAAGCCAGCGAAGCCAAGGGATAAAGTTTGACCCGGTCAACCCGGGCGCCCCCAGCGTCTCGGGCGCCCCGGTCATGATCTGATCCTGAGTTTGAAGGGATCAGAAGCTGACCAAGACCGAGGCGGATCGAGTGACACGTGGGGGGGGGGGGGTGCCCCCAACGTTCCGGGTGCCCCCAGGCCCTATATAAAGGGCCCTCGACCCCAAGGCTCAAGCAACACTTTCAATCAACGCTTCTACGCTCTTCTGCTCTCGACCTCGCTCCGGAAACCTCCCAACTCGAGCCGACGACGTCCCGCTGCTCCGAAAAAGACAACCTACATCGGACGTCGGTAAAAGAAGAGTCTTTCTTTTTATTTGTTAAGTTTACTGTGCTATATTTGTAACTCAAAACTGTAAACTATTTTTTGCAACTCATATAGAATTGCCCAAAGTAAACGATCAACGATCGTGGGCCTTGGAGTAGGAGTCGACCTAGGCTCCAAACCAAGTAAAAAATTACTGTGTTCGCGTGTTTTGTTTTTATCTTCCGCTGTGCAAATCCTCTATCTTAAATCCGAACGCTTTCCGATATTCACCCCCCCTCTATCGGTTCTCTCGATCTAACAAGTGGTATCAGAGCGGGGAAGTTCAAACTTGGTGCAACCACCAGTTTGAAAATTTTTCGGATTTTTATTTTCTTTTTCTCGTTCGAATTTTTTGTTAAATATTTCGTTCGAATTTTCTTTTTCCCGTTAATCGAGGTTGGTGCAACACCCCTCGTTATTTCATTTTATTCATCCCACACTACTAATCCAAGACCAAGTCTTGGGAAATATTTTTTAGTTATTTTTTCAGATTAAATGGCCATCCAAGAAGGATTCAGCACCGCCAGACCTCCACTTTTCAGTGGAGAAGACTTTTCCTACTGGAAATGTCGAATGGAGGTCCACCTGAAAACTCAGGTGGACATGTGGATTATCATCCAGTCCGGACTGGAGATTCCCACAAATGCTGATGGGGTTCCTCAAAGCTACACAGAGTGGGACACCGCTCTGAAACGAAGAATCGAAGCAGATGCAAAGGCGACTCAGACTCTTCAATGTGGCTTGACAAAAGAGGAGCTAAACCGGGTGGGCCCCTTCAACAGTACCAAGGAGCTGTGGGCAAAACTGATCGAGCTGCACGAAGGAACATCAGACACTCGGATCAGTAAGAGAGATTTGCTCCTAAACAAACTGTACACCATCAAGATGGCCGACAATGAAACAGCAGCCCAGCTCCACGCACGAATCCAAGAATTGATGAACGGTCTTCACACTATAGGTCACAAGGTCGAAAACCGTGACCTAATAAGGTATGCCTTAAATGCTTTCCCTAGAAATACCTTGTGGGCATCTATGGTAGATGCATACAAGGTTTCAAGGGATCTCTCTAAAATTAAATTAGATGAATTGTTTTCCGAGTTAGAACTTCATGAACAGACTAACTGCAATATGGCCGAGAAAGGTATTGCCTTTGTTGCATGAAAAACTGGAAAATCAACAAAGAAGAAGCCACAACCTGAACCCGAGTCTAACTCAGACTCAGAAGACGAAGAAGGAGATCGACCGAAGCTGGTCTGATTGGCCCGAAGTTACTATAAAGAATTAAAGAACCAAACCAACAGAAAGAAGACCAACCGAAGAAAGGACGAACCAGCTGAACCCACAAATGACAAAAACAAGCCCAACGTAACCTGCTACGAGTGCAAGAAGAAGGGCCACTACAAGACGGAGTGTCTAAACCTAAAGGAGACCAAAAAGTCAAGAAGAAAGAAAGCACTCCAAGCAACTTGGGACGAATCTTCCTCAGAAGACGAAGAAGAAGCACCCCAGTCCAACCTTCTAGCCCTGACCGCCTTAGAAGAAGTCGGGACCGAGTCAGAATCTGAACAAGACGACGGCAGACTAACCTTTTCAGAAGACGGCGAAATCAAGGTAAGTGGTTTCAATAGAAGTCAATTAAACGAACTCATTTCTTATCTTTCTCGAGATTTGGCGAAAGCCAAACTCCGAGTCGAATCCCTTTGACAGGAAGTAAAACTCCTGAAAGAGAGAGCTGACTTTAAATCCTTAACCGAGAAAGTTCAAGAAGGAACTCCTACTCAAGTTGAAAAACTTGAGAAAGAGAACTCCTCCCTGAAAACTCAGGTTAAGGATCTTAGAGTTGCCTTAGAACGATTCACTTCTGGTTCCAAGGGTCTTGACATGATTCTTGGAAAACAGAAGTCCGTTCTAAATTATTCCGGACTTGGCTATAGAACCAAATCCCGACAAAGATCTTACTTTGCTGTACTGATTCAGTCCAGAGGTAAAATTCAGGCATGGGTACCTAAACTGTACCTGAACAAACCAACTGGATCAAATCAGTATTGGATCCCCAAGGACAAGATTCACATCTTGCCTAATCATTACCGTGGCTTTAGTCCAGGGGGAGCCAAATTAAAAACTATTTTTATTGTTAAATAGAATTTAATTCTTGCAATTTGCCTGATTGATTGTTTATTTAATTTCTGCAATTTACCATGCTTAAACTTAGGTTAGTATAAGGACTAAACAAACTTAACTGAAACTTGACAACATAGTATTGGGTGGAGGTGAGATGATAGTACGTTAGGGAAACCAATTCTAATAAGATCAAGTTTACTTGGTCTCTTTAGACTGGTGAAACTAGCCGAAGCTACCGATCCAAAATCCAAACTAGTTAGACCAGAATTTTTTCAAAAATTAATTTTGAAAATGAAATTTCATTAAACGACTTTGTCAAGGAAAGGGTTGATGATCCAATAAGGCTACAACCAAAGAAGGCCTAGTGCCTCGCCAAGACCTGGAAGCCAATTTTTGAATTTCAAATTCAAATTACTTTTTGTCAAATTCAAATCTAACACAATTTTCAGTTAAACATAGATTCAAACATCCTTTCAAAATAAACTTAACTGTTTTCAAAAAATTAATTTAATGTTTTCAAAATAAATAATAATTTTTCAAAGTAATTTTATTTATCAAAACTTGTCTCACAAAACCTATAAGGCTAACATGATTGAAAACCTTAGATTTGGGTGAGACAAACTAGGCAGTGAAACTCAATTT
Organism: Boesenbergia rotunda; assembly: GCA_024364735.1. Lineage (NCBI taxonomy): Eukaryota > Viridiplantae > Streptophyta > Magnoliopsida > Zingiberales > Zingiberaceae > Boesenbergia > Boesenbergia rotunda. The sequence continues at coordinate 2,057 of JAGFNQ010003436.1, read as the reverse complement.
AAGCTATTCCTGACTCTAATTGGATCCAAATCAATAAAACTCTTTATGTGTAGGAACATAAAGATTTGGACCAATGGATGTTGGATAGCGGTTGCTCCAGACACATGACTGGAGATAAATTGAAGTTCACCAAACTCAAGTTCAAGAACCTAGGCTCAGTGGCATTTGGTAACAATGCTACACTCAAGGTAATTGGGTCAGGTAATATTGAGCTTAAATCTGACTTTATTATTAAGAAAGTTCTTTTGGTTGAAAACTTTAAGTTTAACTTGCTTAGCATAAGTCAGTTATATGATTCTGGTTATATAGTCACCTTCAACAATTCTAACTGCCTGATTAGAAATGTAACAAGACTCAGAAATCATACTTAAGGGCACTAGGAAAAAATAATGTATACACTATAAACCTTCCCTCAGTACCCAAATGTATGTTAACCCAGCTAGAACAATCGAACCTCTGGCATAGGAGACTAGGTCACACTAATTTGAGGACTATCTCAAAAGTCACCCAACTTGGCCTAATCAAAGGAATCCCCCAAAATTAAAAACAATGAAAACCTAATATGTGAATCATGTAATCAAGGTAAACAAACCAAATCTAATCACAAACTAATCCAATCTGACCTAACTCAAACCACACTTGAGCTCCTGCACCTTGACCTATTTGATTCACATGGAGCCAAGTCACTAAGCGGGAACCGATACTGCTTAGTAATAGTTGATGATTATTCTAGGTTTACCTGGGTTAGATTTCTAAAAACCAAAGATGAAACCCTAAACCTATTTAATGATTTCTGCAAATTAATTGAAAATCAAAACGATACTAAAATTAAAAGACTTAGGAGTGACCACGGGGGAGAATTTGAAAATCAACGGTTTGAGGAATTTTGTAAGATCAATGGGTATTTACATGAATTTTCATGTCCTAGAACCCCCCAACAAAATGAGATAGTCGAAAGAAGAAATAGAACATTACAGGAAGCCGCTAGGGCTATGCTCAACGAATTTAACTTAGCAAACCAATTTTGGGCAGAAGCAATTAGTACGGCTTGTTACATCCAAAATAGGGTTCTGATTAACAAGCGACACAACAAAACACCCTATGAGCTGTACTACCATAGGCTCCCAAATCTACACTACCTAAGGGTCTTTGGATGCAAAGTTCATATCCTAAATACCAAAGACTACTTAGGGAAATTTCAGTCCAAATCAACCCTAGGTATCTTTCTAGGATACTCAACCACAAGTAGAGCCTATAGAGTTTACAACAAACAAACTAAGAAAATTGAAGAAACAACTAACTTAATATTTGATGAAGAAGTCAACTCAACATCTGATAATCCAGACCTAACTTCATCAAATTTTGATCAAGAAAATAATGAACAAACAAGTGAACCTTTAATTGAACCCTTAACCGAACAAACTATTGAACCAATTAATGAGTCAACTGAAACAATTATCGAACCAACAAACGAACCAGCCCTAAGAGTCGAATCAAATAGTGAACCAAACCAACCAGCCGGACCTGAGGCTGAACCAAGTTCTAGGAGAACCAAGAAACCCAGACTTAGTCACCCAACCGATCAAATTGTGGGTGATCCAACTCTAGGAGTCAGGACTAGGTCCTCCTATAGAAACCTTAGTCAAATAGCTATGATATCAAAAATAGAACCCAAAACTATAGATGAAGCCCTACCTGACCCTGATTGGATCATAGCTATGCAAGAAGAATTAGCCCAATTTGAGAGGAACCAAGTCTGGAAACTAGTGCCTAAACCTGAAGGCAAATCCATCATTGACACTAAGTGGGTCTTTAGGAATATGCTAAATGATCAAGGAGAAATAGTTAGAGATAAAGCCCGCTTAGTAGCTAAGGGATTCAGCCAAGTAGAGGGATTAGATTACGATGAAACATATGCCCCAGTAGCTAGACTTGAGTCCATTAGAATGTTGTTAACCTTTGCATCCCATAAAGGATTTAAGCTATACCAAATGGATGTAAAGTCAGCTTTCCTAAATGGATTCATTAAAGAAGAAGTTTATGTAGGATAACCCCCG
>JAGFNQ010003435.1:102855-160083 GCA_024364735.1 Boesenbergia rotunda | reverse complement strand
AAACTATAATTCTCGTAGTCATAACTATAATTCTCGTAGGTCAAGATCCACATCATACTACGCCTTGAGTTAGCTTTGGCTAAATCGCCCAAGACTTAGTATGATCGGTAGGTACAAATTACCAATTACATCTCTATGCAACTCTTATTTATAGGATCAAGAATTAACATTTATGAATAATCTTGAGTTAGCTTTGGCTAAATCGCCCAAGACTATTGATAAATGCGATCTTGTCCTACCTTTCCAACTATTGGAGTATGCCTATAGTTAGGCTCGATCCAATTGAACTAACTAGTTACTCAATCTAATTGAGCTCAATCTAACCCAAGCGTGATAGGCGGGACCAAGGTTGTCCCTCCGCATCCCACCACGATTAAATGCATTGCTCTGCTTTGGCAGATTCAACAATCGCATATGATCGTGGTAGTGATGGGTATCAAGGCTCGTTAGGCATATACGAGTTGATTTCGATTTAGATCTAATCTAATCGATGATGTGCATTGTATTTAGGCATTTATTAAATCTAATTTAACCTAAATGTGTATTAGGTGCACATCAAGATGTGGTTCCCACATTACATGTGCATCACATACACTCATGTATATTTTATTCTATACTAACATACATCACATACATATAAGCAAAAATAAAATATACAAGAAAATTAAAGTGTGATTAGTCATAGCCCTACTAAGATCTTCTCAAGCCAATGAGAAGATCCTTTGGTCAACCTAGGGTCTAGGCAGCAGCTTCTCCAAGCTCCTCCTTCCAGAATCCCATGTGTTGTCGGCTTGCTTCCCACGAGTCCGTCTTCTCCAGAATTTCCTTCATCTTCAATTTTGTACATTACAAAATTTATACTCGAGTTACATTCGAGTCTTAAACTAATTTTAACAGAAATAATACATAAAAGACCGACACGCAGGTCGCAATCACAGTACAACACACACAACACAAATAACGGCACGCAGGCCGTAATATGAATTACACACATATTTTAATCTAATTAAAATAGGGTCTTGGGCCATGACCATCACACTACTGTACATAATTCAAAATTATGTATTTTACAGAAATTTATCTAATTTTTCTATGTATTTTATGAATTTTATGAGTCACAACTCCACGGCGGTCCCGTTAAGCGGGTTTCGGGCACAATCACGTGACAAGGCCCCTTGCGGGGTTAGGGGCGGCGCCCCTACTCACGAAATTAATTTCGTGAGTGTCGTATCGCGATCTAACAGTGCCTAACCCGCTGTCCGAAAATCTATTTGGGCGAAACTTGCCGTTTCGGAGAAGTTTTTCTCGGTGGTCGAAGTGTACAAGTGCTTCGCACTCGTTGCTTCGCTTCTACGAGAAAATACTCATAAAATCCTAAAAATTAGAAAAATTACAGAATCATAAACTACTCTAAATTTTGTATCCCATACAAAAAAAAAATAAATACGTGCTTCGCACGTGGCTCTGATACCACTGTTGGGTTTTTCGGGCCGCGAAAACCGCCTTTTCGCGTCGCGGAAACCCCGAGAACCCAAAGCCATGGATCTCGTGCGAATAAAAATTCCGAAACAAAATTCACGTATTCATTTCATGCTCAAAACTCGATCTACTCCTAGATCTAAAGAGGGATAAACCATTTTACCTTTGGTGCGTGTCCCGCTTAATCCCGCTCGTTCCTTTTGGATATCGGATCTCTAGGACGTCAAGTGCCGTCCCTTTAGAAGTATCCACGCGAACAAAGTGGATGGAGGAAACCCTTTAGGTGTGCTAGCACCTTTCAAGGGTTCGGCCAAGAGGAGAAGGAGAAGAAGAGCACCAACCCTTGGAGGAGGAAGAAGAGAAGACACACAATGAGAAAAATGGAACAAAACCTTCTTTTTCTCTCATTGTGGCCGGCCACATAATGGCCATTAATGGCCATTAAGTGGCCGGCCATAATGGCCATTAATGGCCATTAAGTGGCCTACCATAACCCCCTTTCAATTTGAATTCAAATTCAAATGGGGGGTTACAACCTTTGGAGATGATGTGGAGCATCATCATTGGTCAAATACCAAGCCAAGTCATCACTTGGTCAAGTCAAGGTGAGGTGGCCTTTTGGTCAAGTCAAACTTGCCTTTTATGGACTTTCCATATTTAGTCAAGTCAAACTTGACTCCATTTCTTCTCCCATGTCAAGTCTAACTTGAAGTGGAACCAAGTCAAGTCAAACTTGATTTGGATTTGGGTCAAGTCAAACTTGCCTTATATGGACTTTCCATATTTAGTCAAGTCAAACTTGACTCCATTTCTTCTCCCATGTCAAGTCTAACTTGAAGTGGAACCAAGTCAAGTCAAACTTGATTTGGATTTGGGTCAAGTCAAACTTGCCTTTTATGGACTTTCCATATTTAGCCAAGTCAAACTTGACTTCAATTTTTCTCCATCTATTTGTTCTTTACGTGTGACCCTATAGGTTATTGTAACGTTGGCAATGCTTCTAACCTCTTAGAAACATAAGCAATGAGTGGTATCTAGCAACACATCATTGCTACCCAAGTTACAAGAATGTTGAGATCCAACATCACCAATGTGACTACTAATTATGACTTTCATAATATGTGACAATGTCCTTCTATCGTCGATATCTAGATTGATCTTCTATGAAGTATAGACCGTGTCATCCTCCAATCAATCTATGTGTCTTGAACTCCAAGTAGACTCACTATAATCAAATAAGCTCAATATCTCATATTGCCTTATTTGGGCATGGCCATGCACTTAGTGATCTCACTCTATCAAGACTATGATATCTCTCCCGTCATATAGGAGGGATAGATCCCATCTACATCACTCACATCCCTCCGCGTGGAGGGTTAGGTGAAAAGTCCCAACTTGGAGGGTTAGGTGATTGGTTAAAATCCCGGTGAGTGAAGCCGGGTCCTGGTGAGTGAAGCCAGGTGATGGAAATCCCGATGAGTGAAGCCGGGTCCTGGTGAGTGAAGCCGGGTCCTGGTGAGTGAAGCCAGGTGATGGAAATCCCGGTGAGTGAAGCCGGGTCCTGGTGAGTGAAACCAGGTGATGGAAATCTCGGTGAGTGAAGCTGGGTCCTGGTGAGTGAAGCCAGGTGATTAAAATCCTAGTGAGTGAAGCTAGGTTGAAATCCCGGTGAGTGAAGCCGGGTCCCGGTGAGTGAAGTTGGGTGACCGAAATCCTGGTGAGTGAAGCCAGGTCCTAGTGAGTGAAGCTAGGTTGAAATCCCGATGAGTGAAGCCGGGTGACCGAAACCCTGGTGAGTAAAGCCAGGTCCTAGCTTGGAGGGCTAGGTTGAAGTCCCAGTGAGTGAAGCTGGGCATGGCACGAGTCAGAGAAGGGTTGGAGGCTTGTTCTTGTGACATAGAGTGCATTTGAGCTTGCCTGGATCGGTCTGGTGACCGATCAGGGAAGTTGGCATGGTGCTCCTTCGTGGATCGGTCTGGTGACCGATCCAGCGATGACTGATCGGTCTGGTGACCGATCAGGGAGTATGCGTTTCACTCACTGAATGGCTCCTGATCGGTCTGGTGACCTATCAGGGAGCTCACAAGTGGGTTGAGTTCCCTTGCTGATCTGCTCCTGATCGGTCTGGTGACCAATCAGGATCACTGTGCATATCGTTCTGGAGAACGATCCAGCATCGTAGGTTCCTCTCTATGATCGATCAAGATGGAGCCTGATCTGTCTGGTCATGTCCTGATCGGTCTGGTGACCGATCACGAGGCTCCCTGATCGGTCTGGTGACTGATCAGGGATCATACAGTGGGTTTTGGGAACCTTACTGCTCGACTCCTGATCGGTCTGGTGACCGATCAGGGATACTGTTCATATCGGTCTACAGAACGATCAAGTGTCGCGAGATTCTCCTTATGACCGATCAGGATGGAGCCTGATTGGTCTGGAAGCAGCCTGATCGGTCTGGTGACCGATCAGGGTGGAGCCTGATTGGTCTGGGGACCGATCTGGAGTGTGCAGCAGAATGCTGGATTGGTCTAGGGACCAATCAAGAGTGTGCAGAAGACTGCTGGATTGGTCTGGTGACCGATCAGGGTCCTCCCTGATCGGTCTGACGATCGATCAGGAGCAGAACTTTCATTCAAATACGCTGTCAGAAGCTCTGATCGCGCTGTTTTCTCTACCGATTCTCTAATACACTGCTGATATATGTTGATATGAGTTGCTAAGCTTCTATTGGAGTGTGCAGGCTTTACAGGGATGATTCAAACATTGGAGGAGAGTCAATGGGAGGCTTTCCTTGGAGAAGGTTTGGCTGTTTCCTTGTTTCAGGTCTCAACGGCATCTGGAGAGCAGCTGGCAACTGACGGAGGCTCAGCTGGAGAGGGTCTTCAGTGGACTGAGTGCTCAAGGAGTCAGGGGGTCAGGCTGTGGCTTCAGTGGATGCTGATGGAGAGCCTGGTGATGGGAGCAGATGCTTAAGACGAGGCTGGAAGCAGAGGAGCGACAACGAGAAAAACAAACAGGAACTTGAGGAGTTTGGCTGGGCTGTGTGTTGTGCTCTCTGTTGCTTTGTGCTTGAGCGTTCTTGTTTCATCTTTGTGAGCTATCCTTCTCTTAGTCTCGTGACCTTATCTTGTATCCTATTGAGACGCTTGTGGAGAGGTTTCTCCACCGAGAAGGAGGCGCTATTTTATCCGGGTCACCGGGGCTTGATCTACCGACGATCAAGGGATCGCCCACCTTACGGGCACGCCAAGGAGTAGGGGCAAGTTATCCCCGAACCTTGTATATCGCTGTGTCGTCTGGTTTGCTTTCTTTGTTTTGATTTCTGTTCTTCATTTCTGTTTCTGCATTGTGTCTTCCGCTGCCTAATCTCTAAGTGCAGAAAACTTGAAAAGAAGTTAAAGATTTGTGTCTGGCTATATTCACCCCCCCCCTCTCTAGCCATCCGGTTTCCAACATATATGACATGTCATTCATATTTAAATTTTATGCATATATTAGAACGGATATAGGAAAAAGAATAATTGAAACTTGATCAACCTGGTATTGGGTGGAGGTGAAATGATAGTACGTTAGGGAAGCCAATTCTAATAAGGTCAAGTATACTCTACTTGGTCTCTTTAGACTGGTGAAACTAGCCGAAGCTACCGATCCAAGACTCAAACTAGTTAGACCAGAATTTTTCAAAAAGTAATTTTGAAAATGAAATTTCATTAAAAGGCTTTGTCAAGGAAAGAGTTGATGATCCAATAAGGCTACGGCCAAAGAAGGCCTAGTGCCTCGCCAAGACCTGGAAGCCAATTTTTGAAATTCAAATTCAAGTTACTTCTTGTCAAATTCAAATCTAACACAAGCTTCAATTAAATCTTAGAATTAATAATAAATTAAGAAAAATGATTCAAGCATCTCACAATACACCTATAATGCAACCATGCTTGTTGTATTGATACATCTAAAATGGGTGAGATGGTAAGGACTAATAAATTGAAAATTATTTTTCAAAATCATTAGAATATTTTTCTAAAAATATATTTTCAAAATAGTGCTTCAACATAATAATATTTTTATGGAATTCATGCTTGTCTGATTGAATATACATATTATATGTTTTCAAAAATTATATCTTTTTAAAATTGTTTGACTCACTCAATTAGACACAAGCCTCTTAGGATAACACTAAAGTTCCTTAAGGAACTTAGTTAGAGTCAAACGGTGTTGGATGCAGGGGGAGTGTTTTGTTCTTTTTAAAATATTTTTTCAAAAACTGCACCTTAAATTCCATCACATATGTTTTAAAAATTATCTTCTTTCCAAATTGTGGCTCAAAATTTATCTATTTGAAAATTATCGTTCATTTGATTCTGATAAACCTTAAAGACACAGAAGAAGGTCCACTTCATGATCAAAAAGGGACCCCTAGGACGTGTTAGTTTTAGGGGGAGTCTGAGTCAACATTCTAACAAGTTCTAAATTATTTATTTTGAAAATTATTAGATTATTCTTTCGATCTGAATCAAACCTTAAGACTCAAAGGAAGAATACTTGTGGTCAACAAGATTCCAAGGACTGAGTCAAGTTTAGGGGGAGGTCACAATAAAAGAATTATTTAATAACATGTTTTCTTGAACAATATCTTCAAAATCTTGCTAAAAACATAAGTATTCTTTCGCAATACTAACATTTTTTTAAAAAAATACCAGTATTTTCTAAAATTCATCTGGTTTTGATCAATTTGAAAAAAAAATGTTTAACTTGAGTCTGGAAAATCTTCGAGGACACTTAGGAAAATATCCTTATGGTCAACAAGGTTTCCTATGATTGTGTCAGACTAGAAGATAAACAAAGTCAAATATTATAACTTCAAAAATTCATCCTACTATTCTGTGACTTATGAAACTATTTTTGAAATAATATTTACTTGGGTTGGAAAATTTCCAGGACACTTAGGAAATGTCCTTGTAGTCAACAAGATTTCCTAGGATGGTGTCAGACTGAAAAAAAACCAAGTCAAGTCAAATATTATGTTTTCAAAAGTACTTAATTTTTCAAAAATTACTTAGATTTTTAAAGGTTCATCCTTTTCAAAAATAGTTAGTACTTGTAAAATATGCATAATATTTATATTTCCAAAATAGCATTCTTTTAAAAGTTATGCATTTTCCAAAAGTACTTATAGTTTTCAAAAATTACAAAAGTACTTGCATTTTTTTTTGATAATTCTCAAAGTACTTTTCAAAGCACCTAGCATATGCATTTTTTTAAAAAAAAATGTAATATACCATTCAAAATACAATGCTTCCAAAAAAAAATTTTTGCACTAAGTATTTTTCAAATAGAACCAAAGATCTTCATTATTGGTGCAAGTATTTTCTTTTATTTTTTTGATGTATGACAAAGGGGGAGAAGTGTGCTTAAGTTAGAAGTTAGAAAAATTTTTTCCCAAAAATCAAAAATATAGTTTCAAAACTTATATCATAATTTTTCATTTTTTTATCCCAAGGATAGTAAGTTTGCCCCTTTAAACCAATCTAACTTAGGTTATTGTCAAACATCAAAAAGGAGAAGATTATTGGTGCAAGTTGCATCAATAATGTTCTTCTATAAGTGTTTTAATGTTTGACAATATACTTAAGTCAGTGATACATTGAACAGACAAAGGGGAGCAAAGGAGAAGTAACCTAAGTTGAAGAAATGTCCTAGTTAATCTAGGTATTGAAACCCTGAGACCTAGCGAAGGGCTGCTAGGCACCTAGCGAAGGGCTGCTAGGTATCGTAACCCTAAGACCTAGCGAAGGGCTGCTAGGCACCTAATGAAGGGCTGCTAGGTATCGTAACCCTAAGACCTAGCGAAGGGCTGCTAGGCACCTAGCGAAGGGCTGCTAGGTATCATAACCCTAAGACCTAGCGAAGGGCTGCTAGGCACCTAGTGAAGAGCTGCTAGGCATAGAAGACCTAGCGATGGGCTGCTAGGCACCTGGCGAAGGACTGCTAGGGAATGAAGACCTAGCGAAGGACAGCTAGGCACCTGGCGAAGGACTGCTAGGGAATAAAGTCTTGGTCCAAGGGACTGAGCAACTTAGCTAAGCGATGACTAAGGACAGGAGTAGAGATGGGTCAGGGTTTGGGCGTCTCGAGGTCCGGAGGTATCGGAAGCTAAGCAAAAGTCCACCCGAAGGGCTGGGTGGCAACCGTCTCCTGAAAGGAGTAGGTGAAGGGCAAGTTCTCAGGGATGGGAACTTGCACCGATTCGACCTAGGGTTTCATGGAAATCCGAAGTCCGAACCAAGTCCTTAAGGCTAATATTGTATGTACATGTGCTTTGTGTTTGTGTATCTTGCATGTATCAAGAACCGGAGACAAAGCAGGTAACCAGGCAAAGTGTGCTGCCAGCCTTGAAGCAGGGCGCCCCTAGCAGTGGGGGCGCCCCCATGCATCCAGGGCGCCCCCAACAGTGGGGGTGCCCCCAGACAAAGCTAAAAAGATGCAGTAACGTGTTGAAAGCAGAATAGGTGTCAAGCGGGGCGCCCGGAGCGTCCGGGGTGCTTGGGTTAAAAGCTGTGTTTGTTGTTTCATGTCAGAAACACATATAAGCCTTCATGAGGGCTCTCGGGAGGTCCGGGGTGCCCTAGTCAAAGGTTTTATCAGCTGCGGCGTGGTCGGCGTAGGGATAAGGTTTGACCGGGTTTTTCGGGGCGCCCCAAGCGTCCAGGGCGCCCGTAGGAAGCCTATAAAAGGGGCTTCGACCCCTCTGCTTCAACACCAACTTCCAAGAGTCATTCCAAGCATTCTGACCGACGACAACATGCTAGAGATGAGGCTCTACAACCGGGAGGCTCCAGGAGGAAGTGCACGACACTTCGGTGGTCCAGATCGGTCGAGCTTCAGACTTTGTCTTGTTGGTTTGCTTTTATTTAATTCCGCACTTAATTTTTCTATATTATTGATTGTAATTGTACACTGTAAGACGGGTTTTCTCCGCCTCTAGAAATTCTAGAAAGGAGACCAATAGTGGACTCACGCCGAGTACATAGGCCTTGGACGTACTGACCTTGGGGGGTTGGGAAACAAGTAAATAAATCCCGTTGTGTCCCTATATTGCTTTTATTTTTATTTACTGTTCCGCTGCACTAACGCTCTGAGTAGTTCGAAAGTCTTACGAAGTTAATGAGAAGTTTTGAACGGTCGATATTCACCCCCCCTCTATCGACGGCACCGGTCCTACAAAACGTTGTTTGTGTACCTGTCAGTAACTGAGCAAGCCGTGGGTTCTGCTCATATTCGGGAAGAAGGTACTAATTAGTATCACATCTATTTCTTTGGGCACCTCCTGAAAGATGTAGAAACTCGTTATACTACCCTGGAGAAGCTGACATATGCCCTAGTATTAACGACCCGAAGGCTGAGACCATATTTTTTAGCGCAACCCATTATGGTGCTCACCAATAGTCCACTCGGACGCATCCTCACAAATCTAAAGGCCTTAGGACGACCGATCAAGTGGATGACAGATTTGAGCGAGTATGGGATTGAGTACCACCCCCGTACTACTATCAAGGCTAAAGCTCTAGCTGACTTTATGCCTGAAACTGTCCCAAGACCTGAAGATGATGAAGTGTGGAAAATTTATGATGATGGCTCCTCCACCAATAAGCACAGTGGGGTCGGAGTTCTGATGATTTCTCCCAGAAGAGATGTGCTACAACTATCTATCCAACTCAACTTCCGAGCCACCAATAACGAAGCCGAATATGAGGCCATCCTAACAGGGCTCCAAGCTGCCAAGCAAGTGGAAGCTGCTCGGGTTATCTTGCACTCGAATTCTCAACTCGTGGCTCAGCAGATAAAAGGAGAGTTCGAAGTTATGAATGAGTGCTTGTAGAGGTATGCGACCATATATGAGTAACTGTGGTCTTCTTTCACTGAAGTTGTTCCGTCAGAAGATATCTCGAGCTGATAATGTTAAAGCAGATGAGCTAGCCAAATTGGTGAGCTCCCTTACATTATGGACGCTGGAAGAGTCTAGCGATCTGGAAGGAGTCGTGGCCCAGATTGAAGAAGAAGCTGTTGACACTGTATTACCCGACCGGAAAGAACCATATATGGAGTTCCTACGCAATGGAACCATATCGGTGAGTGATAAGGAAGCTTGGCTATTCCGTCATAGGGTTGCCAGATTTATGTTGGTCAAAGAGTAGTTTATAAAAGGGTATTTGCTCGACCGTTGCTCAAGTGCATTAGTCCAGGGAAGGTCAACTACATCATGAGGGAGATTCACGAAGGCATATGTAGATGCCATATTGGGGGAAGATTCATGGCTAGAAAGATTATTCTGGCCAGATATTTTTGGCCCACACTGCAGGCAGATGTTATCAAATTTGTTGTCGGGTCCGAAGCTTTTCAAAAGCATCAACATATCATTAATCACCCGACCGAGCTACTTCGAGCCTCCACTGTCTCGTGCCCTTTCAATCAGTGGGAAATGGATATTATGGGTCCTTTCCTGATTGGATCTCAGCAGAAGAAGTTTCTATTAGTATTGGTTGACTACTTTCCAAATGGGTTGAGGCTATTGCGCACATCACAGAGGCTGTCGTGATTAAGATCCTGTGGAGGGATATAGTTTGTAGGTATTACATTCCTTATAAGTTGGTGTCGGATAATGACAGACAGTTTATATGGTGCAAACTCACAGAGTGGTGTGAAGGACTACGTATTCACCAAGACTTTACCTCAGTCGCTTATCCTCAAGGCAACGGCCAGATAGAAGTGGTCAACAGGGAGATCATTAGGGGGCTCAAGATAAAGCTGGACCATGTCGGAGGCAGTTGGGTCGAACAACTTCCAAGTGTCCTTTGGTCGTACTGCACCACTCCCAAATAAGGAATTGGTCAGAGTCATTTCAATCTGGTGTATGGAACAGAAGCGGTGATTCCTGTGGAGATAGGCGATGAGTCAATCCGACGGTAGCACTACAGCAAAGAAGATAATGATTAGGAGCGGCTAATCGACCTAGACCTAATAACAGAAGTGCGAGATAAAGCAGCTACCCGACTAGTTGCATATCGACAGCGTATGTAGTAGGTGTACAATCGTCGAGTGATTACTCAGACTTTTTAAGTCAGAGATAAGGTCTGAAAAAGAATCAAGCCGGTCGGTGACCCCAGAAAGATCGAGCCTCAATAGAGCAGACCTTACATAGTGTTGGTGCAAAGTGCATCAGTTATGAACAGTCAACCTCTAGTGTTTCGATGTTTGACAATATACTAAGGTTTAGTCAAAGTGACAAATGGGTTAGCCAAATAGGGTCTGATGTTTGGCTGTAACAATATACTAAGGTTTAGTCAAAGTGATCAAGGGTTAAACCAAACAGGACCTTGTGTTTGGTAGGGTAAACCCAGGCTTGATCAGTTTGATAAAGGGTTAGCCAAACAGGATCTGATGTTTGGCAGAGTAAAAAAACCCAAGGTTGGCCAGGTTGACCAAGGTATTAAACCAAACTCGACTTGAGGTTTGGGATTATACTTACCTGAAGGTTGGAAGAAGTCTAGTCAAGATTAAGACGACTAGAAAAGAAGTCATTATGGTGGAAGAAATCCTAGTGAGTGAAGCTAGGTGAAAGAAATCCTGGTGAGTAAAGCTGAGCCCTAGTGAGTGAAGCTAGCTAGAAGAAATTTTGGTGAGTGATGATAGGTGGAAGAAATGCTGGTGAGTGAAGCTGGGTCATAGTGAGTAAAGCTAGGTGGAAGAAATCCTGGTGAGTGAAGCTGGGTCCTAGTGAGTGAAGCTAGGTGGACGAAGTCTTGGTGAGTGAAGCTAGGCAAGAAGTTTTGGTCCGGGGGACTGAGCATGAAGTCCTAGTCGGAGATCGGGAAACGGAGTCTTAGCCAAGCGAGGACTACGAACAGAAGTAGAGACAAGTCGAGGTCGGACGTCTCGAGATTCGGGAGTCTCGGAGGCCAAGCACGATGTCTTGGTCTGGGGGACCGAGCAATAGACTTAGCCGAGACAAAAGTAGAGATGGGTCGAGGTCAGATGTCTCAAGATTCGAGTTCTCGGAGGCTAAGCAAAAGTCCAACCGGAGGTCCCGGTTGGCAAAAGGTAACTTCTCTAGGGTGGAGTAGGTGTGGGTGGATTCCGCGGGAAAGGGAATAGTAGGCGTCGGTTCACCTAGGATTTCGATTGAAATTCAAAGTTAGAACCAACCAATTAAGGCTTATTATTATATGTTTTGTCTTGTGTTTGTTGTCTTACAGGTACTTGGAGTTGGAGGCAAGATAGGAGACCAAACACAGGAAAAACAAGTCCTGGGAAGAGGTCTTCCTGGGTGCCTGATTTAGGTGCCCAGTATACCTTTCCCAGGCGCCTGGGAAGGGAAGATAATCCCTGCGCAAGATTTGTTGCTACGGATGAAGTTTTTGTTGGGTTCTCCCAGCACCAAAACACAATAACGCAGCGGAAACAAGAACCTACGTGCGATCTATGCGAAAGAAAAACCCGTACAAAATTGATCTACATCTACTTCTAAAGAAGATATACCATTGGAGCGTGCCCTTTGCTTATCCCGCTCGTCCACGATGCGCTGGATCTCTTGCACGTTCAAGCATCCGTGCCTCTATTCGTATCCACACGGACACAATCTCTCAACTTCGGGAGAACTACCTTAGTTGTGCTAGCAACTTGAGATAGCTTGTAGAACACCAAGAACCCTACAGTAGGGTTTCGGCCAAAGGAGGATGATGAGGGAGGGAAGAAGGAGAGGAGAAGAAGACACATCCAAAGTCACAAGGCCCTCTTTTATACTCATCCAATGAATATGAAGAGGTTTGTGTCTCTTTGGCTTCCTTCATTAATACTAATAAAGAGCACATCTTTTCATGTGGCTCTTTATCATTTCCCATGCAAGAAAAGAATCTTTTCTTTTCTCTTCATTAAACATTTCAATGAATTTCCTGTAGGACCGGTGCCGTCGATAGAGGGGGGGTGAATATCGACCGTCAAAAACTTCGTAAGACTTTTGGACTTCTGGACTCAGAGCGTTAGTGCAGCGGAAACATAAAAGTAAAACAAAAGAAAACAAAACAGGGGACACAGCAGGTTTATTTACTTGGTTCCCAACCCCCCAGGGTCAGTACGTCCAAGGCCTATGTACTCGGCGTTGAGTCCACTAATAGTCTCCTTTCCGGAATTTCCGGAGGCGGAGAAACCCGTCTTACAGTGTAGAAGTTACAAAGACAAGTATTGAAAAATAAGTACAGTAACTTTAAAAGCAAACCGAACACAGAAAGTGAAGCTCGGCCGATCTGGACCTCCGAAGTGCCGCGCACTTCCTCTTGGAGCCTCCCGGTCGTAGAACCTCGTCTTTAGCGCGTTGTCGTCGGTCGGAATGAATAGAATCGTAGTTAGGAAGTGTGTCTGAAGCAGAGGGGTCGAAGCCCCTTTTATAGCACTCCTAGGGGCGCCCTGGACGTCGGGGGCGCCCCGGAAGACCCGGTCAACTCTTATCCTTGCGCCTACCTCATCGCTGGTGATAAGATCGTTGACCAGGGCGCCCTGGACCTCCAGGGCGCCTTCATGATGGCTTATCTGTGTTTTGGGTTCGAAACTGCACATACAGCTTTGAACCAAGGCACCCTGGACGCTCAGGGCGCCCTGCTTGACACCTGTTCTGCCTGCTTCACATTTACTATGTTTTTACACTTGGCTCAGGGCGCCCTGGCTGTTCAGGGCGCCCTGGTTGGTGAGGGCGCCCTCAACACTGGGGGCGGCCTCCATAAGCCTGTAAACTGGTTTCTTTGTCTCCGGTTCTTGTTACCTGCAAGATACACAAACACAAAGCATATATACATATAATATTAGGCTTAAGGACTTGGTTCGGACTTCGGATTTGCACGAAACCCTAGGTCGAACCGGCACGAGTTCCTATCCCCGAGAACTAGCCCTTCACCTACTCCTTTCAGGAGACGGTTGCCACCCAGCCCTTCGGGTGGACTTTTACTTAGCTTCCGATTACTCCGGATCTCGAGACGTCCAAACCCTGACCCGTCTCTACTCCTGTCCTTAGTCATCGCTCAGCTAAGTTGCTTAGTCCCTCGGACCAAGTCTTCATTTCCTAGCAATCCTTCGCTAGGTGCCTAGCAGCCCTTCGCTAGGTCTTTGTTACCAAGCGGTCCTTTGCCTGGTGCCTAGCAATCCTTCGCTAGGTCTTCTATACCTAGCAGCCCTTCGCTAGGTGCCTAGCAGCCCTTCGCTAGGTCTTCTATGCCTAGTAGTCCTTCACTAGGTGCCTAGCAGCCCTTCGCTAGGTCTTAGGGTTACGATACCTAGCAGCCCTTCGCTAGGTGCCTAATATCCCTTCGTTAGGTCTTAAGGTTACAATACCTAGCAGACCTTCGCTAGGTGCCTAGCAGCCCTTCACTAGGTCTTGGGGTTTCGATGCCTAGTTTAACTAGGACTTTTCTTCAGCTTTGGTTACTTCTCCTTCGCTCCCCTTTGACTGTTCAACATATTACTGACTTAAGTACATTGTCAAACATTAAAACACATAAAGGAGAACATCATTGATGCAACTTGCACCAACAATCTCCCCCTTTTTGATGTTTGACAATAACTTAAGTTAGATTGGTTTAAGGGGCTAAATTACTATCCTTGGGATAGAAAAACTAAAAGGTATAGGTTTTGGGAGAGTAAAAACAAATTTTCTAACTGAAAAAAAATTCTAACTTAAGCACTCTCTCCCCCTTTGTCATGCATCAAAAAAACTTGCATCAACAATAAAAAACTTTGAATTTTTGTTTTGAAAATACTTAGTGCAATTTTGTTTTTAAAAAAATTGCATAAATTTGAAAAATGCTCTAGGTTTAAAATATAAATACTTTGAAAAGATGATTTGTAAGGAGTGCAAGTACTTTTAAAAGATTATTTAAATCCCTTTTTGAAAAAATATAAGTATATTTTTTGAGAAATTAAGTACTTAACAATACATTTTTTTTTAAAATTAAGAATATTGGTTTTGAAAGACATAAGTACTTTTTTTTGAAAATATTTTACTTGATTGAGTTTCTTTTCCAGTCTGACACCATCCTAGTAAATCTTGTTGACCACAAGGGCATTTCCTAAGTGTCCTGGAAAGTTTTCAAACAAGTATATATTATTATAAATTTTTAAGAAAAATGATAATATTTCACAAAGTATGTGCTGAAAAACTATGTGA
Organism: Boesenbergia rotunda; assembly: GCA_024364735.1. Lineage (NCBI taxonomy): Eukaryota > Viridiplantae > Streptophyta > Magnoliopsida > Zingiberales > Zingiberaceae > Boesenbergia > Boesenbergia rotunda. The sequence goes on along the minus strand of JAGFNQ010003435.1, from coordinate 145,397 downwards.
ATTTTGAAGATCTAATATTTTACTTAACTTGGTCTATTTTCCAGTCTGACACTATCCTGGGAAACCTTGTTGACCACAAGGACATTTCCTAAGTGTCCTGGGAATTTTCCAACCTAAGTAACTATTATTTCAAAATCATTTCATAAGTCACACAAATTTTAACAAGTAGTATTTTGAAAAGCATAGATTTTTAGTATTTTAAAAGCATGTAATTGAATAATTCTTTTAATTTGACCTCCCCCTAAACTTGACTCAGTCCTGGGAAGCTTGTTGACCACAAGTACTCTTCCTTTGAGTCTTAAGGTTTGATTCAAATCAAAGGAATTTTCTAATAATAAAAAATAGTTTAAGACTTGAAAAAATTTGACTCAGACTCCCCCTAAATCTGACACATCCTAGGAGTCCTTTTTAGATTATGAAGTGGACCTTCCTTTGTGTCTTTAGGGTTTATCAGAATCAAAAAAACAGGTAAACATTTGATTTTTGCAATAGGTAAAATCTTTTTCGAAAAGCCACAAGTGATAACGATTAAAGCATGATTTTCGAAAAGATATTTTCAAATAATAGTAATGTTTTTAAAGTGCAGTTTGAAAAATATGAAAAGCACTCCCCCTGCATCAATGCCGTTTGACTCTATCTAAGTGCCCTAAGGAACTTTAGTGCTGTCCTAAGAGGCTTGTGTCTAATTGCGTGAGTCAATCAATTTTTGAAAACAATATACCTTTTTGAAAAATGTGTAATATATATAATCAATCAGACAAGCATGAATTCCATAAAAACATTATTATGTTAAAGCTCTATTTTGAAAAATATATTTTTAGGAAAATATTCTAACAATTTTGAAAAACAATTTTGAAAAATATTTTTCAATTCATTAGTCCTTAACATCTCACCCATTTTAGATGTATCAATACAACAAGCATGATTGCCTTATAGGTGTATTGTGAGATGCTTGAATCATTTTCCATTATTAAATCTAAGATTTAATTGAAATTTGTGTTAGATTCGAATTTGACAAAAGATAATTTGAATTTCAGAAATTGGCTTCCAGGTCTTGGCGAGGCACTAGGCCTTCTTTGGCCGTAGCCTTATGGGATCATCCACCCTTTCCTTGACAAAGCCTTTTAATGAAATTTCATTTTCAAATTAAATTAGGTCATTTTCTGGTCTAACTAGCTTGGGTCTTGGATCGGTAGCTTCGGCTGGTTTCACCAGTCTAAAGAGACCAAGTAGACTTGATCTTATTAGGGTTGGTTTCCCCAACGTACTATCATCTCACCTCCTCCCAATACTATGTTGCCAAATTTCAATGATCTTTTTCTTATGACCTTTCTAAATTATGCATAAAAATTAAATATGAATGACATGTCATATATTTTAAAGGAAAATAGCAAATGCATGACATGTCAATTATGCATGAGTCAAACAAGTCAATACATTTTATTTTTGTTTCTAAGAATGTATCAAATTCTCAATTTGATACATATCGTGTGAACCTGCGAATATGTCAACCCACTTTGACATATTTGATTTTATTGAATTAATTATTACGGTTTGGGTAAGGTTTTAGTTTGGTTCAGGTTTAAGTGATTTAAGATTGGATTTAGTTGAATTAAAATTGAGTTAATTTGAATTTAATTGAATTAAAGTTGAGTTAATTTGAATTTAATTGAAAAGTGAATTAATTTGAATTAATTGAATTAAAGTGAATTTATTGAATTAATTTGAATTAAGGTGAATTAATTGAATTAATTTGAATTTAATTGAATTTAAGTGGATTAATTTGAATTATTTGAATTTAATTGAATTTAATTGAATTTAAGTGGATTAATTCGAATTATTTGAATTTAATTGAATTTAATTGGATTAATTTGAATTACTTGAATTTAATTGAATTTAAGTGGATTAATTCGAATTATTTGAATTTAATTGAATTTAATTGGATTAATTTGAATTATTTGAATTTAATTGAATTTAAGTGGATTAATTTGAATTATTTGAATTTAATTTGGATTTAATTTGAATTAATTTGAATTTAATTTGGATTTAATTTGAATTAATTTTGAATTTAATTTGGATTTAATTTGAATTAATTTGAATTTTATTTGGATTTAATTTGAATTAATTTGAATTTAATTTGGATTTAATTTGAATTAATTTGAATTTAATTTGGATTTAATTTGAATTAATTTGAATTTAATTTGGATTTAATTTGAATTAATTTGAATTTAATTTGGATTTAATTTGTATTAATTTAGGATTAAATTAAGATTTAATTCGAATTTAATTAGGATTAAATTAAGATTTAATTCGAATTATAATGATTAATTAATAATTGTGGGTTTAAATTCATCATTTTCATTATTTCAAGAATTTCTTCTTCATTTTTGTCTTTCTTTTCAAGTTTTTCTAATAATTTTGATTTATTTGAATTTTTGTAATTTTTATTGATTATGGCCTTTATCTTAGAAAATTCTATCTCCTCCTCAAGATTGAATTTTTCAATATCCTCACAGTAGGTGGAGTAAATTGGGACACTAATTAAAGTTTTATAATAATATTCAATATTATCTATGATTAAACTATTATCTAGGAGAATTTTATATTCAAAATTATCCTCAGAATTATCCTCAGATATATTTTCTATATTTTTAATATTTATCTCTAGATTATCTTTAAGAATTTCAGAATTGATTTCTGAATTAATCTTGAGATTTTTAGGATTAATTTCAGATTTATCCTTAGGATTAATTTTGTCTGAGTCAGAGTTAACTTTATCAGAAAAAATTTTATCAGATAAATTATCAGAATTATCAAAATTAATTTTATAAGATAATTTATCAGAATTATCTGAATTAATTTTATCAGATAAATTATCAGAATTATCAGAATTAATTTTAACAATTTCTGAATTGATATTCTGAATTAGACAATTAATTTCTAATATTTTGGTTATATTCACATTATGTAACTGATTATTTAAAATATCTAATTGACTATGCAATAATTCTAACTTGTCAGGAAAATTATCTAAATTATTAAAAGACATTGCAGGAATTTGTAAAACTTTTGGAACATAAATTTTACGTATCTTTGCCGGACATTTATTTTTGTAGTGTCCGAATTTTTCACATTTGAAGCATCGTACGTGATCCTTGTTCTTCCGGACTCCTGGCGATGGTATCTCCTTTGCCGCTGGTGACGAACGATTCTTACGAGTAGGGCACTGATTTTTGTAGTGCCCTCTCTCCCTGCACGTGAAACAAATAATATGGAATTTAAAATTTGACATTAAAATTAAATTATACCTGATTCACCCCTGGGCTCCCCCTCAACTCCTGGCGTCTTTGCTCCGTCGGCGGTTAGTCCGGTGAAGAGCGGCTCGGCTCTGATACCAATTTTAGGACCGGTGCCGTCGATAGAGGGGGGTGAATATCGACCGTCAAAAACTTCGTAAGACTTTTGGACTTCTGGACTCAGAGCGTTAGTGCAGCGGAAACATAAAAGTAAAACAAAAGAAAACAAAACAGGGGACACAGCAGGTTTATTTACTTGGTTCCCAACCCCCCAGGGTCAGTACGTCCAAGGCCTATGTACTCGGCGTTGAGTCAACTAATAGTCTCCTTTCCGGAATTTCCGGAGGCGGAGAAACCCGTCTTACAGTGTAGAAGTTACAAAGACAAGTATTGAAAAATAAGTACAGTAACTTTAAAAGCAAACCGAACACAGAAAGTGAAGCTCGGCCGATCTGGACCTCCGAAGTGCCGCGCACTTCCTCCTGGAGCCTCCCGGTCGTAGAACCTTGTCTTTAGCGCGTTGTCGTCGGTCGGAATGAATAGAATCGTAGTTAGGAAGTGTGTCTGAAGCAGAGGGGTCGAAGCCCCTTTTATAGCACTCCTAGGGGCGCCCTGGACGTCGGGGGCGCCCCGGAAGACCCGGTCAACTCTTATCCTTGCGCCTACCTCGTCGCTGGTGATAAGATCGTTGACCAGGGCGCCTTGGACCTCCAGGGTGCCTTCATGATGGCTTATCTGTGTTTTGGGTTCGAAACTGCACATACAGCTTTGAACCAAGGCGCCCTGGACGCTCAGGGCGCCCTGCTTGACACCTGTTCTGCCTGCTTCACATTTACTATGTTTTTACACTTGGCTCAGGGCGCCCTGGTTGGTGAGGGCGCCCTCAACACTGGGGGCGCCCTCCATAAGCCTGCAAACTGGTTGCTTTGTCTCCGGTTCTTGTTACCTGCAAGATACACAAACACAAAGCATATATACATATAATATTAGGCTTAAGGACTTGGTTCGGACTTCGGATTTGCACGAAACCCTAGGTCGAACCGGCACGAGTTCCTATCCCCGAGAACTCGCCTTCACCTACTCCTTTCAGGAGACGGTTGCCACCCAGCCCTTCGGGTGGACTTTTACTTAGCTTCCGATTACTCCGGATCTCGAGACGCCCAAACCCTGACCCGTCTCTACTCCTGTCCTTAGTCATCGCTCAGCTAAGTTGCTTAGTCCCTCGGACCAAGTCTTCATTTCCTATCAATCCTTCGCCAGGTGCCTAGCAGCCCTTCGCTAGGTCTTTGTTACCAAGCGGTCCTTTGCCTGGTGCCTAGCAATCCTTCGCTAGGTCTTCTATACCTAGCAGCCCTTCGCTAGGTCTTCTATGCCTAGTAGTCCTTCACTAGGTGCCTAGCAGCCCTTCGCTAGGTCTTAGGGTTACGATACCTAGCAGCCCTTCGCTAGGTGCCTAACATCCCTTCGTTAGGTCTTAAGGTTACAATACCTAGCAGCCCTTCGCTAGGTGCCTAGCAGCCCTTCGCTAGGTCTTGGGGTTTCGATGCCTAGTTTAACTAGGACTTTTCTTCAGCTTTGGTTACTTCTCCTTCGCTCCCCTTTGACTGTTCAACATATTACTGACTTAAGTACATTGTCAAACATTAAAACACATAAAGGAGAACATCATTGATGCAACTTGCACCAACATTTCCCTTTAATCCCGACTAGGCCACTCGGGCTTCCGACTAGGTCTCCCGACCAAGTTTCCCGAGTGCCGAGCCCCGACTGCCGAGTGCCGACCAAGTCTGCCAAGCTCCCAGTCAAGTCCGCCGAGTGCCAAGCTCCCGACTCAGGCTGCCGAGCTCCCAGCTCAGCCTGCCGAGTGCCGAGCTCCCGACCTGCGCTCCCGAGTTCCCAACTCGAGCTCAGATCTCCCGAGTTCCCAACTCGGGCTCGGGCTTCCCGAAGCATTGTGTCCTTTGTGTGTGACCCAATAGGTTCTCGTGACGTTGGCAATGCGCCTGAATACTTTAGACACATAAACAATGAGCGGCATCTAGCAATGCATCATTGCTACCCAAGTAACAAGAAAAGTTGAGATCCGACTAAACCTTCGTGACTATGATAGTGTATGACCTTGTCCTTCTATCTTCGATATCTAGATTGACCAATGAGGCATAGACCGTGTCATCCTCAATCAATCTTGTGTTTCTTGATCCCCGAGTAGACTCCTCAAACAAGTGAGCTCAATATCTCATATTCACTCATTTGAGCATGACCATGCGCTTCAGTAGTCCTACTCGATCAAGGGGCCCACAGATATCACTCCCGTCATATGGGAGGGATAGATCCCATCTACATCACTCACATCCCTCTGCATAATTCATTACATACCCAGTGATTGCCTTTATGGTCCACCCTGTTACGGGTGACGTTTGACGATACCAAAGTACATAACTCCTTATGTAGGGAACCGTAGTGACTTCAGGTCTAAGGACTATTCATACCAATAGTCCCATGAGAAAGTTTATGACACTCATATGATAATCTATGAAACTTTCTCATGGCGGGTCATTCAGTACACATTCTCCAATGTATACCCATGTGTCAACTCGATATCACATATCCATGACTTGTGAGCTCAAGTCATCGGTTGACCCACATGCTAGTCTCTATGCATTAATATTGTCCCTGAATATTAATGCTTGACTAGGAATAATTTAGTGTAGTGCTCTCTACATTATCTCACTATCGATCCAACCAATCGATATAATGTAGATAAGAACCTACTACACAAGGACATTATTATACTTAGTTATTCGGCACAGAATACAAAGTAAGTATAATAACCAAACATGTCTTTATTAATAATAGAATATGATACAAAATGTCCCTAGTCAATCATCACATAATTGGCTCTAGGGCTCCTACTAACAGTTTTGACCGCATGTTAGGCTCCCCAGAGGCTTATCAGGCGCCCCATGGCATACTATAAAAAGGGGTTCGACCCCTCACTTCAAGACACCAAGTTTTCCATCTGTCTACCCATTCTGTATGAAGCAAAAGTGCTACAGCAAAGCTCTGCGACCAAGGAGGCTCCAGGAAGAAGTGCACAACTCTTCGGACTTCCAAAGTTAGCTGAGATTTTTGTTTGGTTTGCTTTTATTTTTGAGTTGTATTTATTTATCATTTTTTTGATTGTAATCAAATTGTAAGACGGGTATTCTCTGCCTCCAGAAACTCTGAAAAGGAGACCAATAGCGGACTCACGCCAAGTACATAGGCCTTGGACGTACTGACCTTGGGAGGTTAGGAACCAAGTAAATAAATCTCGTGTGTCTAATGTTTGATAATTTCATTTTATTTTATATTCTGCTGCATACTAACTTTGATAGAAAGATGATCGAATGACAATGTTCTTACGAAAAAGTTCAAGTCAATATTCACCCCCCCCCTCCCCCTCCCACTCCCCCTCTATCGACCGGCACCGATCCCACACATCGTTGTCAAAAAGCTCATCGGGGGTAGCTATCATCTACAAGACGCTGAAGGCAAAAGGCTGGAGAGGTCATGGCATACAAATCACCTCCAGCCGTATCAAACTCGGTGAGACATGTGAGCAATACATGTATTTGTATGTGTATTTGTACTTTATTGCAGTTTCAGTAATTAAAGGAACAAAGGAAATGTCACATCAAGACCCAATGCAAGAGATGGAAGTTCCTACCATCTCATGGTGTCGAGGATGCCCGAGATGAGTAGACCTAGACGTAGTGCCGAGGATGCCCGGCCTGGAGCAGCCGAAGACACTACCATCTCGTGGTGTCGAGGATGCTCGAGATGAGCATACCTGACCATGGTGCCGAGGATGCCCAGCCAGGAGCAAGCGAAGATCCTACCATCTCGTGGTGCAAAGGATTCCTGAGATGTGTAGACCTAGTCATGATGCCGAGAATGCCCGGCCAGGAGTAGCCTAAGGACCTACCATCTTGTGGTACCGAGGATGCCCGAGATGAGTAGACCTGACCATGGTGCTGAGGATGCCCGACCAGGATCAGGTGAAGATCTTACCATGTCGTGGTGCCGAGGATGTCCGAGATGTGTAGACCTAGTCGTGGTACCGAGGATGCCCGACCAGGATTAGCCTAAGGCCCTACCATCTCATGGTACCGAGAATACTCGAGATAAGAAGACCTGACTATGATGCTGAGGATGCCCGGCCAGGAGCAGGCAAAGATCTAACCATCTCGTGGTGCCGAAGATGCCCAAGATGTGTAGACCTGGTTGTGGTGCTGAGGATGCTCGACCTGGAGTAGCCTAAGGTTCTACCATCTCGTGGTGTCGAGGATGCCCGACCTGAAGTAGCCTAAGGCCCTACCATCTCGTGGTGTCGAAGATGCCCGAGATGAGTAGACCTAACCGTAGTGCTGAGGATGCCCATCCAGGAGCAGACGAAGACCTTACCATCTCATGGTGCCGAGGATGCCCAAGATGTGTAGACCTGGTCGTGATGCCAAGGATGCCCGACCAGGAGTAGCCTAAGACCCTACCATCTCATGGTGCCGAGGATGCCCGAGATGAGTAGACTTGATCGTGGTGCTGAGGATGCCCGGCCAGGAGCAGACGAAGATCTTACCATCTCGTTGTGCCGAGGATGCCTGAGATGTGTAAACTTGGTCGTGGTGTTGAGGATGCCTAGCCAGGAGTAGCCTAAGACCCTACCATCTCGTGGTGCCAAGGATGCCCGAGATGAGTAGACCTGGCCGTGGTGCCGAGGATGCCCAACCAGGAGTAACCTAAGACCCTACCATCTCGTGGCCCCGAGGATGCTTGTGATGAGTAGACCTGGCCGAGGTGGCGAGGATGCCTGGTCGGGAGTAGCCCAAGTCCCTACCATTTTGTGGTACCAAGGATGTCGAAGATGAGTAGACCTGGGCATGGTACATAGGAAGCATGGCAAGGAGTAGCCTGGGCCTATACCATTTTGAGATGCTGACGATACCCAAGATATATAAGCCTAGCCAAGGTGTTGAAGAGGCCATGTCCTGTTCTTGCCAGCGCAGGCGAATAACAACGCACTAAGTCCTTGTCTCTTCCTTAACATTAGACTTCACGCGGGTAGTGGAGTCTATATGGGAGGAGGGTGGGGCGAGAAGCAATATACAATGCATGAGATAGGAACATGATGTAGAAAATAAGTCACATGGGATATTGAGGTAGAAGACAAATATATTCTATTCAAAATTAGAGTGCATTCATTCAAGAAAGTGGCAAAAAATATATTCCATTCAAAATTGGAGTACATTCATTCAAGAAAGTGGCAGAAGATATATTCCATTCAAAATTAGACCTTACATTTGGAGTACAGAAAATAAAAAGAAAATGGTACAGAAGATAAAAATATTTCATTCAAAATTTTAGCTTACACATTGGAGTACATTCGAAAAGAATGGAAAATGTAAAATACAAAAGATGGAGCGCTACAACACCTTCTCCTCGGGCAGCAGCTCCTCCCAGGCCCGACCAACGCTTAGGAAGCTCAGGTCGGCATCCGGCTTCAACACCTCAGCTTGCCGAAATTGCTGGATCATCCCGTTGAAGCCCTGCTTCAACTGTCTCAGCACTTAGCTGACCAAAATGTCGCCAAATTCCTTAGATTGGAGGAATTTGGACTTGAATGCCACCTCTGCCTCCACCTGCCGAGACTCCTCGTTAGCATTGTATGCCTTCAATTCTTCTGAGGCTCGATCCTGAGCAGTCTTCAGCTCGGCCGCATCGGAGGACAACTGGTCCCGAGCCGCCTGGGCCTCCTCAAGCTGCTTTGAGATTGTCAGGAGGTGCTACTTGGCCCACTCCAAGTCCCCTTGTAGGAGTCGGGCATCCTCCGATAGCTTCCCTTCCCGTTCTTTGAAGCACCCTTTCTCTTGAGCTAAATGGCTCACCTCCTCAGTTAGGGTTGTTGCCAACTATGATAGCAGGCATTCCCGGTGGCGAACACTATGCAGGGAGGACTCAGAGCCAGCAGGGAGTCTAGGTAGTGCTCCACCTTAACACGAAGACCCCTGCTGACCTCCGCCTGCATCAGGCCTTCCTCACGAGCCCGGAACACCTCCGCCTCTAGTTTAGTTACTTGTTATCGTAGGGCATCGATTTCCTGCTTGCAGGACAGGTGGCGACCTAGGAGAAGGAAGTTGGACGCGGCCTACCATAACAAATAACAAGGGTCAGAAGAGAAAATGATGGTAATGGGAAAAGACAAGATGTTTACCTTGAGGAGTGACTCATGTAAGCTAGCGATTAACCCAGCTGAATCGCCTGTGGTCCTCCCTCTCATGGCTTCGTTGCTCCTAGGAGAGGGCGTACCTGATATGCTTTAGGAGCTGTAGAGAGGGAGGGGATGGACACTGGGTACTTCAAAGGGCACTATGGTGGGGTTCGAAATGTCATCCTCAGTGCTGGATGCTTCTTCGGAAGATGGCCCTCGGCCAGGGTGTTAGTAGTAGCCCTAGAGCAAATTATGTGATGATTGACTAGAGACATTTTGTATCATATTCTATCAATAATAAAGACATGTTTGGTTATTATACTTACATTGTATTTGTGCCAAATAACTAAGTATAATAATGTGCTTGGGTAGTAGGTTTTTATCTATATTATATCGATTGGATGAATCGATAGTGAGTTAATGTAGAGAACATTACTCTAAATCATTCCTAGTCAAGCATTAATATTCAAGGACAATATTAATGCATGGAGACTAGCATGTAAGTCAACTGATGACTTGAGCTCACAAATCATGGATATGTGAAAATTGACACATGGGTATCATTGGAGAATGTGTACTGAATTGACCCGCCACAAGAACGTTTCATAGATTGTCATATGAGTGTCATAAACTTTCTCATGTGACTATTAGTATGAATAGTCCTTAGACCTGAAGTCACTACGGTTCCCTACATAAGGAGTTATGTACTTTGGTATCGTCAAACGTCACCCATAACAGGGTGAACTATAAAGGTGATCACTGGGTATGTAATGAATTATGCGGAGGGATGTGAGTGATGTAGATGGGATCTATCCCTCCCATATGATGGGAGTGATATCTGTGGTCCCCTTGATCGAGTAGGACTATTAAAACGCATGGTCATACTCAAATGAGTCAATATGAGATATTGAGCTCATTTGTTTGAGTGAGTCTACTTAGGGATCAAGAAACACAAACATTGATTGAGGATGACACAGTCTATGCCTTATTGGTCAATCTAGATATCGAGGATAGAAGGACAAGGTCATACATTATCATAGTCACGGAGGTTAAGTTGGATCTCGACTTTTCTTGTTACTTGGGTAGCAATGATGCATTGCTAGATGTCGCTCCTTGCTTATGTGTCTAAAGCGGTTTAGACACATTGCCAACGTTACGAGAATGTATTGGGTCACACACTAAGGACACGATACTTCGGAGATTAATTGATCTTGGTTTAACTAAGATTTGATTCGAATTAGATTAATTGAGTTAGACTCAAGTGAATCCAATTAGATTATGGGATTGAGTCTAATTTGAGTTAGACTCATCTAGATTAGACTCAACCACTTAATTATGGATAATATTCAATAAAGGGTTTAATAAAATATTATTTAAGAGGAAGGCTAAGAGACATTCTATTCATTAGATGAATAGAATATTAAGAGTCTCAAGGGATACCAAGAGGCTTGGTATTCATTGGGTTTTATTAGCATTAAGATGAGAGGAGCTCAAGGGACATAGACCCTTGGTATTCATTAGATGAGTATAAATACCCCCCCCCCTTGTCAAAGGCTAGGGAAGGCATCTCTCTTCCTCTTCTTTCTTCCTCCTTGTCCATAACTCCCTAGTGGAGGTTCTTGTGCTTTGTGAACCATCCCAAGTTGCTAGCACAACTACGGTGGTTCCTCTCTGAGGTGTAGATCGTGTTCATGTGGATACGCATAGAGGCACGGACACTTGAATGTGTAAGAGATCCGGTGAACCAAAGGACTAGCGGGATAAGCGAAGGGCATGCGACAAAGATATTCCTATAAGATAGGAATTGTAGATCACTTTGTATGAGTTTTTCTTTCGTATGGATCGCTCGAGGGATCTTATTTTCGCTGTGTTTTGTGTTTTTGGTGATGGAAGATCCCAACAGTGGTATCAGAGCCACTTGCAAAACATCGTACAAAGTTTTTATACTTTTATATTTGATATAGAAGTAGGACAATATTTATTATGAGTTACATATAACTGTGTAATATAGATGTCGGGCTCCCGACCTCCCACTCGGGAAGACACGCCTCTAAGGTATACCGAGCCGAAGGCTCCCGAGGTCACCTCGGGAGGACTGATGCTCAGGTCATCCCGGGAGAGGAAACCCCGAGAGCGTCTCGGGAAAGGGGAGTCTGAAGTTCATAATGGAACTATATGGGTCTCGGATTCATGTTGATGAATCTAGGGCAGCGACTCACTCGGGGAACCAACAAAATAAATTTTGTTTCGAGGTTGCTGCCCCCGAGCCCCACAAGGCGCTGCCCCTTGACCCCGCCCGCTAACCGGCTAGCGGGACCACTGTGAGTTTCTGCTCAAGGGGCAAAAATTTTGTTTTTACACTCATAATAAAATCAATGTCCTAAATCTATTGTGTATGATTGATGACATGGTGCATGGTTATGACTTTAACCCCAATGTGATTGGATGTAAATGTGTGTGTGTGTGCATGTTGTAATTCATAATACGGCCTGCGTGTCGTGCCTTGTCTCTATTTTCCCTAATTGTAAAAATAGATTTTAGACTCGAATGTAACTCGAGTTTTCCAACATTGTAATGTACAAAAGGAGTAATGGAGTGTCCATTGAAGAATGAAGTTACAAGTTGGATGACAACCGCACATGATGACCGAAAGATGCACTTGGAGAAGATGTTATCTCTAGGTTGACCATCGATCTTCTCATTGGCTTGAGAATATCGTAGTATACGGGTCATAACCATGTCACGCTTTACTGCTTATATATTGATATATGCTATGTGTGTGTATGTGATGCATGCTTAGATGTTTATCTTAATTAAGTCAACTCAATATGTCTATCAAAGTTTGGTACTCATAAACTACCTCGATCATTTGTTGTTGGGTTTGCCAAAGCAAAGCAACGTATTTTATCTTGGTAGAGTGCGAGAAGACAATTGTGATGTCCCTCTATCGAACTTTAGGTGAAACTTAACTAAGTCACCTCAATTGGATTAAGGAAAACTTAGAGGCATATCCCAAAAGTTAGAAAATTGGGTAAGAGGAAAATTATACTAAGTCTTGGGCGATTAGCCAAAGCTAACTCAAGATGATGTGTAATGTGAATCTTGACCCTTTGTTTCAAGAGTTGCATATGTTGGGACCTTCAGGTGACATAAACACAAAAACGTAGCGAAAACAAGATCTCTCGAGTGATCCATGCGAAAGAAAAACTCGTACGAAATCATCTATCTAATAGATCTATCTAAAGCGTATACCTTTGGAGCGTGCCCTTATGTTTATCCCGCTCGTCCAAGTGTCGCCAGATCTCTTGCACGTTCAAGTGTCCGTGCCTCTATTTGTATCCACACGAACACGATATCTCTACTTCGGAGAAGAACTACCTTAGTTGTGCTAGCAACTTGAGGTAGTTCACAAAACACCAAGAACCCAAGATGTGGGTTTCAGCCAAGATGGAGAAGAGAAGGAAGAGGGAAAGAAAATAAGAAGTTGTCATCCAAATGACAAGGAAAAAAATCTTTTATACTCATATCATGAGGAGTTTTTGCCTTTTAAACTTCCCTTCATTAAACATTTTAATGTAACTCTCTAATTTTTCATGTAACACTCTAATGGTGAAAACTCTCCATCTTCCTCTCTTATTAATTCATTAAACATTTTAATGAATTAATATTTCATCCAAATGAGGTTGAGTCTAATCTAAATGAGTTTAACTCAAATTAGATCTCAACCCATAATCCAATTGGATTCACTTGAGTCTAACTCAATTAATCCAATTCTAATTAAATCTTAGCCAAATCAAGATCAATTAATCTCCAAAGCATCGTGTCCTTAGTGTGTGACCCAATAAGCTCTCGTAACGTTGGCAATGTGTCTAAACCAATTTAGACACAAAAAGCAATGAGCGACATCTAGCAATGCATCAATGCTACCCAAGTAACAAGAAAGTTGAGATCCGACTTAACCTCCGTGACTATGGCAATGTATGACCTTGTCCTTCTATCCTTGATATCTAGATTGACCAATGAGACATAAACCGTGTCATTCTCAATCAATCTTGTGTTTCATGATCCCCGAGTAGACTCACTCAAACAAATGAACTCAATATCTCATATTGACTCATTTGAGCATGGCTATGCATTTTAGCAGTCCTACTCGATCAAGGGGCCCACAGATATCACCCCTGTCATGGGAGGGATAGATCCCATCTACATCACTCACATCCCTTCGCATAATTCATTACATAACCAGTGATCGCCTTTATAGTCCACCCTGTTACGGGTGACATTTGACGATACCAAAGTACATAACTCCTTATGTAGGGAACCGTAGTGAATTTAGGTCTAAGGACTATTCATACCAATAGTCACATGAGAAAGTTTATGACACTCATATGACAATCTATGAAACTTTCTCATGGCGGGCCATTCAGTACACATTCTCCAATGTATACTCATGTGTCAACTTGATATCACATATCCATGACTTGTGAGCTCAAGTCATCAGTTGACCTTCATGCTAGTCTCCATGTATTAATATTGTCCTTGAATATTAATACTTGACTAGGAATGATTTAGAGTAGTGTTCTCTACATTATCTCACTATCGATTCAACCAATCGATATAATGTTGATAAGAACCTACTACCCAAGGACATTATTATACTTAGTTATTTGGCACAAATACAAAGTAAGTATAATAACCAAACATGCATTTATTAATGATAGAATATGATACAAAAATGTGCTCAGTCAATCATCACATAATTGGCTATAGGGCTCCTACTAACAATCTCCCACTAGCACTAGTGCCAATCACTACAATATCTAATACCCAGTGACCTGGTAAGACTATCATGCTTCTTTTGTGCCAAAGCCTTGGTCAAAGGATCTGCGATGTTATAATCAGTGTGTACTCTGCATATCTTCACATCTCCTCTATCGATGATCTCTCGAATGAGATGGAAGCGCCGTAGTTTGTGTTTGGTCCGCTGATGAGAGCGAGGTTCCTTAGCCTGCGCAATAGCCTCATTGTTGTCACAATAGAGGTCTATCGGGTCTGCTATGCTAGGAACCACACCAAGCTCTGTAATGATCTTCCGGATCCAAACAGCCTCTTTTGCCGCCTTTGACGCGGCAATATACTCAGCCTCTGTTGTAGAATCTGCGACTGTGTCCTACATCGAACTCTTCCAGCTCACAGCGCCATCATTTAGGCAAAATATATACCCTGACTGCGATCTATAGTCATCCCTGTCTGTTTGGAAGCTTGCGTCACTGTAACCCTTTACAACTAGCTCCTCATCATCTCCAAATATCAAGAAATATTCTTTCGTCCTTCCTAAGTACTTAAGAATATTCTTGGCAGCAGTCCAGTGACTTTCACCTGGATCTGGCTGGTACCTGCTCGTCATGCTCAAAGCATACGAGACATCTGGACGAGTACAAAGCATGGCGTACATGATAGACCCTATAGTAGATGCATAAGGGATCTGATCCATACGGTTTCTCTCCTCCGTAGAAGAGGGACATTGAGTCTTTGAAAGACTCACACCATGTGACATCAGCAGAAATCCCTTCTTGGAATTCTGCATGGCAAAACGATTAAGCACCTTGTCAATATATGTACTCTGACTCAAGCCAAGCAATCTCTTAGATCTATCTCTATAGATCTTAATGCCAAGGATATAGGTTGTTTCACCTAAGTCCTTCATTGAGAAGCAATTCCCAAGCCACATCTTCATAGACTGTAGTGAAGGGATATCATTCCCAATGAGGAGTATGTCATCTGCATACAAGATCAGGAAGATAACTGTGCTCCCACTAACCCTCTTGTAAACACAAGGTTCATCTTCATTCTTGATGAAACCAAACGCTTTGATTGCATCATCGAATCGAAGATTCCAGCTTCGAGAAGCTTGCTTTAGCCCATAAATGGACCTTTGCAACTTACATACCTTTCCAGCATGCTCTGGATCTACAAAACCCTCAGGTTGTGTCATGTACACATCCTCGAGTAGATTCCCATTTAGAAATACGGTTTTGACATCCATCTGCCAGATCTCGTAATCATGGTAAGCTGCAATAGCAAGCATGATCCGAATAGACTTAAACATCACCACTGGTGAAAAGGTTTCATCATAGTCGATATCATGAATCTGCTTGAAACCTTTAGCTACCAATCGCCCTTTATAGGTATGCATAAGACCATCCATGTCAGTCTTTCTTTTAAAGACCCACTTACACCCAATGGGTTTAATCCCCTCAGGTGGATCAACCAAAGTCCATACTTGGTTAGTGTACATGGATTCCATTTCGGACCTCATGGCTTCTAGCCATTTCTCATAATCTGGGCTCATCACAGCTTCTTGGTAGGATGTAGGCTCGTTTAACTCAAGAAGCGTAACGCCATCATGGTCAGACAAGAGAAATGAGTATCTCTCAGGCTGACGACGTATCCTATCAGATCTGCGAAGAGGTTGGTCTACTTGAACAGCTTGTTGTTCCACAACTTCTTGTGCAATAATCTCATGATCCATAACACTTTGTGGTGCCTGTTCAATGTCCATCAAGGCCTCAGTACCATTTGCATCTTGAACTTCTTCAAGATGGATTTTACTCCCACTAATTCTTCTAGAAATAAACTCTCTTTCTAGAAAAACGTCATTTCTAGCGACAAACACTTTGCCTAGTGTGGGATTGTAGAAGTAATATCCCTTCGTTTCCTTGGGATATCCTATAAAATAACACTTGTCAGATTTAGGTCCTAGTTTATCTGAGACTTAACGTCGAACGTAAGCCTCACAACCCCAAATCTTCATAAAAGACATCGTGGGACTCCTCCCAGTCCATATCTATATGGTGTCTTTATAACAGCCTTTGATGGAGCTCGGTTAAGTGTGAAAAGAGCTGTCTCTAGAGCAAAACCTCAGAAGGAAGTAGGAAGATCCGTCTGACTCATCATCGATCGTACCATATCTAATAGAGTACGATTTCTCCGCTCGGACACACCATTCCACTGTGGTGTTCCAGGTGGAGTGAGTTGGGATATGATCCCACACTCTGCTAGATGGTCACGAAACTCTTGGCTAAGGTATTACCACCTCGATCTGATCGAAGTATCTTAATACTTTTGCCAAGTTGATTTTGTACTTCACCCTTGAATTCTTTGAACTTTTCAAAGGATTCTGACTTGTGTCTCATAAGATACACAGCCATATCTACTGATATCATCAGTGAAAGTGATGAAGTACTGATAGCCTCCTCTAGCTGCGACATTGAAAGGGCCACATACATCAGTATGTATGAGTCCTAACAACTCTGTCGCTCTTTCGCCGTGTCCACTAAATGGAGTCTTGGTCATCTTGCCTAAATGACAAGATTCACATGTCTCATATGATTCAAAATCAAATGAGTCCAGTAATCTATCCTTATGGAGTTGGGATATGCGACTCTCATTTATATGTCCTAAGCGACAATGCCAGAGATATACTTGGTTCAAATCATTTGGTTTGAACTATTTGGTATTTATGTTATAGATTGAGTTCTCTAGATTTAGAAGATAGAGTCCATTTATCAGTGGTGCATTACAATAGAACATATCATTTGACATTATAGAACAACACTTGTCCTTTATGATAAATGAAAAACCTTTCTTGTCCAAACAAGATACTGAAATAATGTTCTTGGTTAATGCAGGTACATAAAAGCACTCTTCTAGTTCTAGGATAAGCCCAGTGGGCAAAGACAAGGAATATGTTCCTACAACAATAGCATCAACTCTTGCTCCGTTGCCTACTCGTAGGTCCACTTCGCCCTTGGTTAATGATCTAGCTCTTTGAAGGCCCTGCACATTAGTACAAATGTGAGAAGCACATCCGGTATCTAATACCTAAGAAGAAGAGATAGATAGATTGACTTCTATAAAAAAAATACCTGAGGCAGAAGTCTCACTTCTTTTCTTCTTTGCTTCCTCCAGGTAGAGTTTGTAATTCCTCTTCCAATGTCTGGTCTCACCACAATGGAAGCAGGTCCCTTCCTTAGGCACTTTGCCCTTCGATGTAGTAGAATTGGCCTTGCCTTTGGTTTGGGTCTTACCCTTGCCTTTAGGCTTCCATTTACCTTTTCCCATGTTAACCATCAGTACATTACTGGTCTTGGCTTTCTTGAGATTGGGCTCAGCAGTTCTCAACATGCTGAGCATCTCAGGCAAAGGTTTATCAATTTCATTCATGTTGTAGTTCATGACAAATTGATTATAACCCTCCGGCAACAATTGCAGGATAAGGTCTGTTGCCAATTCTTGGCCCAGTGGGAATCCTAGTCTTTCAAGGTTCTCCACATACCCAATCATCTTGAGTACGTGAGTCCCTACAGGAGTTCCTTCTTGAATCATGCATGCAAATAGGGCTTTGGACACCTCAAACCGCTCGTGCCTAGCTTTCCCTTGATATAGTTGTTTCAGATGCTCAACCATATCATGTGCATTCATGTTCTCATGTTGCTTCTGAAGATCAGAGTTCATGGTGGCAAGCATAAGGCATGATACATCAAGTGCATCATCTTGATGCTTCTTGTAAGCATCCTTCTCAGCACGGGTGGCGGTAGCAACGGGTGCTTCTGGAAGGGGTTGCTCTAGAACGTACAGTTTACGTTCTTGTTTGAGGACTATCCTCAAGTTCCTGTACCAGTCCTGGAAATTAGCTCCGTTGAGCTTGCCCTTCTCAAGGACAGATCGCAGAGAGAGAGTGATCGACGTATTAGACGACATGGTGATCTACAACAATACAACATGCAGAAATAAGTATCATATCTATATCACTTAATTAGGCCTTTAATTAAATAATATTCCCACTAAATTGTAGAGCTTTTGTAGGGGCTAGTCATGGATGTAGGCAAACTCAATTTGCTCACACTACTAGCTCCAAATCAAATAGCGACTACATTTATGTGGGACAAGATCCAAATTATACTTCATCTTGAGTTAGCTTTGGCTAATCGCCCAAGACTCGATACAATTAGGTAGGTAACTTTTACCAATTACATCGTATGCAACTCTTGAAAAAGGGTTAAGATTCACATTACACATCATCTTAAGTTAGCTTTGGCTAATCGCCCAAGACTTAGTATAATTGTCCTCTTACCCAATTTTTTTCAACTTTTGGGATATGCCTCTAAGATTCTCAATCCAATTGAGGTGACTTAGTTAAGTCTCACCCAAAGTTCGATAGCGGGACATCACAATTGTCCTCTCGCACTCTACCAAGATAAAATGCGTTGCTTTGCTTTTGCAAACCCAACAACAAATGATCGAAGTAGTTTATGAGTACCGAACCTTGGTAGGCATATTGAGTTGACCTAATTAAGATTAACATCTAAGCATGCATCACATACACACACATAGCATATATCTATTAGGACCGAAAGGAATTTAGATATCTCCACAATGGTATGATATTGTCCACTTTGGGCCTAAGCCCTCATGATTTTGCTCTTGGGCTCTCCCAAAAGGCCTAATACCAATGGAGATATCTTTTTTCCTTATAAGCCTATGATCTTTCCCATGTGTTTTCGATGTGGGACTATGTTTGCAACCTTGCAACCCCAACAATATCAACATATAAGCATTAAAACCGTGACATGGTTATGGCCCGTATGCTACGATCTTCTCAATCCAATGAGAGGATCGATGGTCAACCTAGGGATAACATCTTCTCCAAGAGCATGCTCCGGTCATCATGTGTGGTTGGCATCCTCCTTGTCACTTCATTTTCAATGGACACTTCATTCCTCTTTTGTACATTACAATGTAGGAAAACTTGAGTTACATTCGAGTCTAAATCTAATTTTAAAATTAGGAAGAATAGACACAAGGCACGACACGCAGGCCGTATTATGAATTACAACATGCACACACATATTCATCCAATCACATTGGGGTTGAGGTCATAACCATTCACCATCTCATCAATCATACACAATAGATCTAAGACATCAATTTCATTATAAGTGCAATATAAAAATCGCTCATGAGTAGAAACACCGTTGGTGCATTCTTGCGACAAAAAATGCACAATCTGTTCACAACAGATTGACGCAACTTCATCAACATTAACACTAAAGGTTATAATATTTTGTCAAGAGCGATCAGACTATAGCACGCTATCATATGAATGATGATGTTATAGCCTTTTAGTTTGATCAACACAAACTTTTGCGTAATGACAAAATATTCATACTATTATATGCAACCCATAAAAAAAAATTTGTCCTACTTCTATATCACATATAAAAGTGCATAAAACTTCATACGATCTTTCGCAAGTGGCTCTGATACCACGGTTGGTATCTTCAGGCGGCATAAACACAAAAACGCAGCGGAAACAAGATCCCTCGAGCGATCCATGCGAAAGAAAAACTCGTACGAAATGATCTATCTAAAGCGTAAACCTTTGGAGCGTGCCCTTACGTTTATCCCGCTAGTCCAATCGCCGCCAGATCTCTTGCACGTTCAAGTGTCCGTGCCTCTATTCGTATCCACACGAATATGATATCTCTACATCGGAGAAGAACTACCTTAGTTATGCTAGCAACTTAAGGTAGTTCACAAAACACCAAGAACCCAAGATGTGTGTTTCGGCCAAGATAGAGAAGAGAAGGAAGAGGGGAAAGAAAATGAGAAGTTGCCATCCAAATGACAAGGGAAAAACTCTTTTATACTCATATCATGAGGAGTTTTTTTCTTTTAAACTTCCCTTCATTAAACATTTTAATATAACTCTCTAATTTTTCATGTAACACTCTAATGGTGAGAAACTCTCCATCATCCTCTCTTATTAATTCATTAAACATTTTAATGAATTAATATTTCATCAAAATGAGGTTGAGTCTAATCTAAATGAGTTTAACTCAAATTAGATCTCAACCCATAATCCAATTGGATTGACTTGAGTCTAACTCAATTAATCCAATTCCAATTAAATCTTAGCCAAATCAAGATCAATTAATCTCCGATGCATCGTGTCCTTAGTGTGTGACCCAATAGGCTCTCGTAACGTTGGCAATGTGTCTAAACCAATTTAGAGACAAAAGCAATGAGCGACATCTAGCAATGCATCAATGCTACCCAAGTAACAAGAAAGTCGAGATCCGACTTAACCTCCGTGACTATGGCAATGCATGACCTTGTCCTTCTATCCTTGATATCTAGATTGAACAATGAGGCATAGACCGTGTCATCCTCAATCAATCTTGTGTTTCATGATCCCCGAGTAGACTCACTCAAACAAATGAGCTCAATATCTCATATTGACTCATTTGAGCATGACCGTGCGTTTTAGCAGTCCTACTCGATCAAGGGGCCTACCGATATCACTCCCGTCATATGGGAGGGATAGATCCCATCTACATCACTCACATCCCTCCTCATAATTCATTACATACCCAGTGATCACCTTTATAGTCCACCCTATTACGGGTGACGTTTGACGATACCAAAGTACATAACTCCTTATGTAGGGAACCGTAGTGAATTCATGTCTAAGGACTATTCATACCAATAGTCACATGAGAAAGTTTATGACACTCATATGACAATCTATGAAACTTTCTCATGGCGGATCATTCAGTACACATTCTTCAATGTATACCCATGTGCCAACTTGATATCACATATCCATGACTTATGAGCTCAAGTCATCAGTTGACCTACATGCTAGTCTTCATGTATTAATATTGTCCTTGAATATTAATACATGACTAGGAATGATTTAGAGTAGTGTTCTCTACATTATCTCACTATCGATTCAACCAATCGATATAATGTAGATAAGAACCTACTACCCAAGGACATTATTATACTTAGTTATTTGACACAAATACAAAGTAAGTATAATAACCAAACATGCCTTTATTAATGATAGAATATGATACAAAAATATCCTCAGTCAATCATCACATAATTGGCTCTAGGGCTCCTACTAACAACATAAGATGTAATTGGTAAAATGTTGCCTACCTAGTTATACCAAGTCTTGGGCTATTAGCCAAAGCTAACTCAAGATGATGTATAATATGGATTTTATCCCACATAAATGAAGTCTATTTGATTTGGAGCTAGTAGTGTGGGCAAATTGAGTTTACCTATATCCATGACTAGCCCCTACAAAAGCTCTACGATTTAGTGGGAGTATCATTTAATTAAAGGCCTAATTAAATGATCTAGATATGATACTTATTTCTGCATGTTGTATTGTTGTAGATCACCATGTCGTCTAACACATCAAATACTCTCTCTCTACGATCTGTCCTTGAGAAGGATAAGCTTAACGGAGCTAATTTCCTGGACTGGTACAGAAACTTGAGGATAGTCCTCAAACAAGAACAAAAATTGTACGTCCTAGAGCAACCCCTTCCAGAAGCACCCATCGCTACCGCCACTCGTGCTGAAAAGGATGCTTACAAGAAGCATTAGGATGATGCACTTGATGTAACATGTCTTATGCTTGCCACCATGAACTCTGAGCTTCAGAAGAAACATGAGATCATTAATCTATATGATATGGTTGAGCATCTAAAGCAACTATATCAAGGGAAAGTTAGGCATGAGCGGTTCGAGGTGTCTAAGGCCCTATTTGCATGCAAGATGCAAGAAGGAACTCAAGTTGGAACTCATGTACTCAAGATGATTGGGTACATCGAGAACCTTGAAAGACTAGGATTTCAACTGGACCAAAAATTGGCAACAGGCCTTATCCTGCAATCGTTGCCGGAAGGGTATAATCAATTTATCATGAACTACAACATGAATGAAATTGATAAGCCTTTGCCTGAGATGCTCAGCATGTTGAGAACTGCTGAACCCAATGTCAAGAAAACCAAGACCAGTAATGTACTGATGGTAATCAAGGGCAAAGGCAAATGGAAGCCTAAAAGCAAGGGTAAGACCCAAGCCAAAGGCAAGCCAAATCTACTGCATCCAAGGCCAAAGGTGGGGTACTAAAGGAAAGGACCTACTTCCATTGTGGTGAGACCAGATATTGGAGGAGGAATTGCAAACTCTACCTGGAGGAAGTAAAGAAGAAAATAAGTGAGACTTCTGCCTCAGGTATTTTTGTTATAGAAGTCAATCTATCTATCTCTTCTTTTTGGGTATTAGATACCGGATGTGCTTCTCACATTTGTACTAATGTACAGGGCCTTCAAAGAGCTAGATCATTGACAAAGGGCGAAGTGAACCTACGAGTAGGCAATGGAGCAAGAGTTGCTGCTATTTCTGTAGGAACATATTCCTTGTATTTGCCCACTGGGCTTATCTTAGAACTAGAAGTGTATTTTTATGTACCGGCATTAACTAAGAACATAATTTCAGTATCTTGTTTGGACAAAAGGTTTCTCATTTATCATAAAGGACAAATGTTGTTCTGTAATGTTGAATGATATGATCTATTGTAATGCACCACTGATAAATGGACTCTATGTTCTAGATCTAGAGAACCCAATCTATAACATAAATACCAAACGGTTCAAACCAAATGATTTAAACCAAACATATCTCTGACATTGTCGCTTAGGACATATAAATGAGAGTCACATATCCCAGCTCTATAACGATGGATTACTGGACTCATTTGATTTTGAATCATATGAGACATGTGAATCTTGTCTTCTAGGCAAGATGACCAAGACTCCATTTAGTGGACACGGCGAAAGAGCGACAAACTTGTTAGGACTCATACATACTGATGTATGTGGCCCTTTCAATATCGTAGCTAGAGGAGGCTATCATTACTTCATCACTTTCACTGATGATGTCAGTAGGTACGACTATGTGTATCTCATGAAACACAAGTCAGAATCCTTTGAAAAGTCTAAAGAATTCAAGAGTGAAGTACAAAACCAACTTGGCAAAAGTATTAAGATGCTTCGATCAGATTGAGGTGGTGAATACCTTAGCCAAGAGTTTCATGACCATCTAGCAGAGTGTGGGATCATATCCCAACTCACTCCACCTGGAACACCACAGTGGAATGGTGTATCAGTGCGGAGAAATCGTACTCTATTAGATATAGTACGATCAATGATGAGTCAGACAGACCTCCCTACTTCCTTCTGGGGATTCGCTCTAGAGACAGCTCTTTTCACACTTAATGGAAATTGAACAGGCACCACAAGAAGTTGTGGAACAACAAGCTGTTCAAGTAGACCAACCTCCTCGCAGATCTGATAGGATACGTCGTCAGCCTGTGAGATACTCTTTTCCCTTGTCTAACCATGATGACGTTATGCTTATTGATTTGAATGAACCCACATCCTATCAAGAGGCTGTGATGAGCTCAGAATCTGAGAAATGGCTAGAAGCCATGAGGTCTGAAATGGAATCCATGTGTTGGTGCAGGAAGCATCATATCGAACCTTGTTTTGATATTGGCAAAGGATTCAAAGTTAAGTGTTATTTGTGATCTAACGATGTTTACTAAGTGTGCAGAAACAAAGTCCTAGTGAAGGACTGCTAGGCACCTAGCGAAGGGCTGCCAGAAAACAAAGTCCTAGCGAAGGGCTGCTAGGCACCTGGCGAAGGAATGCCAAGATACAAAGCCCTAGCGAAGGACTGCTAGGCACTTGGCGAAGGAATGCCAGGATACAAAGCCCTAGCGAAGGACTGCTAGGCACCAGGCGAAGGACAGGTAGGCATCTGGCGAAGGACTGCTGGGCAAAAGTCCAACCGGAGGAGCCGGTTGGCATCAGGTAAATTCTCCCGAGAGGAGTAGGTGAGGACGCGTTCCCCGTCGAGGGAACAGTAGGCGTCGGTTCGACCTAGGGCTCCATTTTGGAGGCCCAAAGTCAGAACCAAGACAGCTAAGGCTGTATAAAACTAACACATTATTGCTTTATGTTGTTTTTGTACTAACCCTGGATGCAGGACCGAAGGAACGAGTGTCTGCAGCTCAGAGAGCCTCAAAGGAGTGAGGCAGCAGCTGACCAGGGCGCCCGGAGTGTCCTGGGCGCCACCAAGGTGAATATAAGACAGATGAAGCAAAAGAAGTGCTTTGACAGCTTATGGGCGGGGCGCCCCCGTGCTCCCGGGCGCCCCCCCATGCTCCCGGGCACCCCGGATGGTCCGGGCACCCCCAAGTCAAGCTAACGAAGCGGATGCCAGCGAAGCCAACGGATAAGAGTTGACCCGGTCAACCCAGGTGCCCCCAGCGTCCCGGGTGCCCCCGTCAAAGCCTGATCCCGAGTTTGAAGGGATCAGAGCTGACCGAGAGGAACTCGGATCAGCTGACACGTGGGGGGGCGCCCCCGATATTCTAGGCGCCCCAGGGGCTATAAATAGGCTCTCGACCCCAAGGCTTCGAACAACAATTTCTTCCAACGCATTCACTCTCTTCTGCTCCCGTGCTCTGCTCCGGAAACCTCCCGACTCGAGATACAAGCGCCGACGACGTCCTCCTGCTTCAAAAATACAATCTGCACTGGACGTCAGTAACGAAGAGTTTCCTTTAAAGTTTACATTACTATATTTGTAATTCAATCTTGTAAACTGGTTTTGCGAACATATAGAATTGCCCGCAGAAAATGGTCAACGACCGTGGGCCTTGGAGTAGGAGCCGACCGTGACTCCGAACCAAGTAAAAAACTTGGTGTTTGCGTGTGTTTGATTTGAATTTCCGCTGCGTAATTGCTCTAACTTTAATCCGAACGTTTTACGATATTCACGCCCCCTCTATCGTTTCTCTCGATCCAACAAGTGGTATCAGAGCGGGGTAGTTCAAACTTGGTGCAACCACCAGTTTGAAAGTTTTTCGGATTTACAAAATTTTTAATCTTATTTCTTTTCTTTCTAGTTAATCAACACCACTCGATCTTTTTCGCCTTTTATTTTAAAATAAAAAATATCTGTAGGTGGATTTCAATTTTAAATTTTAAATTTTTATTTTTTCACCATAAGTCAGAAGTGATAAAATAATCAATTTTTAAAAATTTGTCATAAACTTTTTTTTATTATTTTAATATTATTTTTCTTGAAAATCGTGCTATCTTAATTTGAGCAAATTTTCTCCCAAACATTAAAAGTCTTACTTTTTTTTTATCAATAATCACAATTGATAAAGCCACCATTATAAAAAATTAGTCAAATTTTTTATTATTTTTTTATTATTTTGCCTCGAAATTCATGTAATATTTTTCTAGGGCAATTTCTTCTTTCTCCCGCACTACTAATGCAAGACCATGTCCTGGTACATTTTTTTGTTATTTTGTTTGTGTGCAAGGTTTATATTAAATGGCCAACTAAGAGTGGAACAGTGCCCGTCCACCGCTGTTCTCCAGCGAGAACTTCAATTATTGGAGAAGTCAAATGGAGTTCCATCTGAATGCCCATATGGACATATGGATGATCATTCAAACAGGGTCTCCCTCCCTACAGAAGATGGACTATCAATTGTGTGGGACAAACTGGATGAACCAACTCTGAGAAAGATCGAGACAGATGCAAGGGCTACAGCAATCCTACAATGTGGGCTAACCAATGAAGAATTGAAGCGGGTCGGATCCTTCAACTGTGCCAAAGAAATGTGGGAAAAGCTAATCAATCTAGACGAAGAGTCAGCACCCGACTTCAAAGTTGACTCCGGATCAGAAGATGAGATAGAATCCATACTTGACTGTGAATTCGAGCCAGAATCAGAAGACAAAGTGACTGAGACAAAAGTGGTAACTAATTTTGAATTTGTTCCAGGATTACAATTATATAATCAGACTGATGCTATAATGGTCGAGGAAGGTATAATTTCAAGTGCAGGGAGAGCTCCAAAGAAGAAGCTTCAACCTGTACTCGAGTCCAACTCAGACTCTGAATCAGAAGACAATGAGGGAGATCGACCCAAACTGGACCGATTAGCTCGTGATAATTACAAGAATACTGGACAAACGATCGGGAAAGGTAAGTTTTTAATATTTGAAAATGTAATACTTATCTCAAATAACATGATTGATTCATACAAATTAATTAAGGATAATATGTTAGAAAACATAATTCACAACCTTGCTAACTTTAAAAACCCAGAGTATTATTTCAATTATGATATAACTTAGATCATTTTTTTACATGTTTATTTATTTATTTATTATTATTTTTAATTAGGACTGGTTAGAGTAAGGACTGAACCAATTAACTGAAATTTGAACAACCTAGTATTGGGTGGAGGTGAGATGATAGTATGTTAGGGAAGCCTTTTCTAATAAGGTCAAGTATACATTACTTGGTCTCTTTAGACTGGTGAAACTAGCCGAAGCTACCGATCCAAGACCCAAACTAGTTATACCAGAATTCACCAAAAAGTAATTTTAAAGATGAAATTTCACTAAAAGGCTTTTTCTAGGAAAGGGTTGATGATCCAATAAGGCTACGGCCAAAGAAGGCCTTGTGCCTCGCCAAGACCTGGAAGCTAATTTTTGAAATTCAAATTCAATTTACTCTTTGTTAAATTCGAATCTAACACAAATTTTCAGTTAATTTTAGATTCAAATATCTCTTTTCAAAATAAATTTAAATTGGGTTTAAAAATTAATTTAACTTTTCAAAATTAATTATGACCTTTTCAAAATAAATCTTTCTATTAAAATATGCATCTCACAAAATAGTTAAGGATATCCTGTTTTGTCACTTAGAAATGGGTGAGATGCTTAGGACCTAAAAGTTGAGTCCAACCCAACCAACTAATTCAAATTAATCAAATCTTATTTAAATCAATTAAATTCAATTAAATCTTATTTAAATCAATTAAATTTAATTAAATCTTAATTAAATCAATTAAATTCAATTAAATCTTAATTAAATCAATTAAATTTAATTCAATCAAATTCAAAAATAATTCAAATTAATTCAATTAAATCAAATTTAAAATTCAAATTTAATTCAACTGACTTTTAAAATTCAAATTTAATTCAACAACCTTTAAAATTTAAATTTAATTCAACCGAGCAACTTTTAAAATTCAAATTTAATTCAACCGAACAACTTTCAAAATTAAATTTTACTTCAACTGAACATACTTAACCCTCTAAATTTTAATTTTCTCAAAAATCAAATTTAACTTTTTAACTTAGAGTTAATGATTCAAATCATTGTATTTAAAATCAAGTCTCTTTTGTTCACTACCCTGAAATTTATTTCATAACATTTATTTCTTTGCTTTACCATTATACAAACATTTCTTTTAGACAATCAGTTTATTGTTGTATGGCAAAAAGTCACCTTGGGGATTACTTAGGATATTTTTTTGTCTGCAGTCTGAGCTTAGATATTTATATATTTTTTTTGGACTTAAAAAAAACTTCTATTTTTTAAAATCATTTCCCCTTTTCAGTTCTTTATATTCACTTATTCAAATAGGAGAATGAAATTATGTTTCAAATCATTAAAACAAAATACTATGTTTTCAAACTATCACTCATGTTTTTCGAAAACTATGCTACCATATGTCTTTCAAATAATCATTTTTTTCGAAATGTTAATACTTCAGAAGTCATTTTAAGAATTGTGCTTGATTCCCTTTTGATTTTGACAAACCCTAAAGACACAGAGGAAGGTCCACTTCATGACCTACAAGGACTCCGAGGATGTGTTAAATTTAGGGGGAGTCTAAACCAAAAGAAATTATTTCTAATAAGTATTTTCTTGGCAATTATTTTTGAAATTAATTCTTTTGATCTGAACTGAACCCTAAGAACTCAGAGGAAGAATACTTGTGATCAACAAGATTCCAAGGACTGTATCAAGTTTAGGGGGAGGTCAAATTAAAAGAGTTATTAAACATTTCTAAATAATATGTTTCCATACACTATATTTTCAAAATTGTGTCAAAAACATAAGTAATTTGTCTTACAAAATATTATTATTTTTGTGGCTTATAAAATCATTTTTTAAAATAATATTTGCTTGAGTCTTGAGAATTTCCAGGACACTTAGAAAAATATCCTTGTAGTTAACAAGGTTTTCTAAGATTGTGTCAGACTGGAAAAGAAACCAAGTCAAGTATTATGTTTTCAAAATAAAATCAATTTTTTTAAAAAGTACTTATATTTTTCAAAATACGCATAACATCTTTCAAAAGTACTACTATTTTTCAAAATATATTGTTTTCAAAAGTACTAATACTTTTCAAGGCACTAAGGTTTACAAAGTACGAATAGTTTTTTTTCAGTATCAAAAGTACAATACTAACATGTTTCAAAGAACAATCTTTTCAATCTTGTTCAAAGTGAAAATGTGTTTCAAATTTTCTTTTGTAGAACATTTGTTTAAAAAATTTTTTGTACTATTTGTTAAATGAAAATCTTTTTATGAGTGCAATATTTAAAAAAAATCCTTTCAAAATACAAGTTTTTCTAAGGCAATAGTGCTCTTAGTATGTGAATTTTCTAAAGGCTTGCCTACAAATACAAAATATTTTTTTAAATTGCAAAATACTTTTCAAAGTGGAGTATTGTTGGTGCAATCTAAGCCTTTTGTTGTGCTTTCGAGAACTATACTAAGTATTTTTATGTTTTTAAAACTCATAGGCTCTGATACACAGACTTTTTCCTTAAAACTTATTTCAAAATATAATTCTTTAGTGATATATAGCCAAGGGGGAGAGCAAGAAAGAGAGAAAAGAATTTTTTTTAACTTTTATCTCTTTTTCAAAAAGCAAAGCAAAAATTTCTAAGTACTTCAAATTGTTTTTAAGTGTTAAGTGCTATTGAAATTTCAAACTACTTCAAGTGCTTTCAAGTATTTCTAGTGCTTCAAAATTCTCTAAGTATGTCTAAGTGTTTCAAATTTTTTAAGTGCATGTTTTTTTCTAAGATTTTTCCTTAGTAAACAAAGCTTGTCTGAGCAAAACCTATGAAAATTTTTAAGCAAATGTTTCTAAGTAAAGTTTTCTTAGTAAACAAATCTTTATTTTGGCAAAAACTTGTCCATTTAAAGATTTTTTTAAAATAGTTTTAAATGCACAAAATATGTTCCAAAGAAATTTTTCTATGTGTGCAAAAGTTGAAATTTTTTAAAGGAAAGTTGTTTTCAAAATGTTGGCTAAAGTAAGCTACAGTTAAGTTTTTTCTTGAAAATTATGTTTTTGAAGTTGTCTTGAAAAAAAAATATCCTACAATATAAGGAGAAGAGTTGTCACGTTTTAATTAAACTTTTTCTTGACAACTATGTTTTTGGGAAATTGTTAAATCCATGACTTGAATTTACTTTTGTAAAACTCCCTATTAGAAACCTTGTTCGCCCATGTATGTTTTTGATATATGTCAAAGGGGGAGAAAAGGTCAAAGTTAAGTATTTTAAGTGTTTTATAACATAGTATTCAGGGTTTTAGGGGGAGTATGAGAAATAAAGAATTTTTTTAACTCTATTTATTATGTTCATAAACAGTTATACTTCATTGTTTACCTTATGTTCTTAACTGTTATAAGGTTTTAACTTAACTTTGAATTGTGTTGCCATAAATCAAAAAGAGGGAGATTGTTGGTGCATGAAGCACCATATCGAACCTTGTTTTGATATTGGCAAAGGATTCAAAGTTAAGTGTTATTTGTGATCTAACGATGTTTACTATGTGTGCAGAAACAAAGTCCTAGCGAAGGACTGCTAGGCACCTAGCGAAGGGCTGCCAGAAAACAAAGTCCTAGCAAAGGGCTGCTAGGCACCTGGCGAAGGAATGCCAGGATACAAAGCCCTAGCGAAGGACTGCTAGGCACCTGGCGAAGGAATGCCAGTATACAAAGCCCTAGCGAAGGACTGCTAGGCACCTAGCGAAGGACAGCTAGGCACCTGGCGAAGGACTGCTGGGCAAAAGTCCAACCGGAGGAGCCAGTTGGCATCAGGTAAATTCTCCTGAGAGGAGTAGGTGAGGACGCGTTCCCCGTCGAGGGAACAGTAGGCGTTGGTTTGACCTAGGGCTCCATTTTGGAGGCCCAAAGTCAGAACCAAGACAGCTAAGGCTGTATAAAACTAACACATTATTGCTTTATGTTGTTTTTGTACTAACCCTGGACGTAGGACCGAAGGAACGAGTGTCTGCAGCTCAGTGAGCTTCAAAGGAGTGAGGTAGCAGCTGACCAGGGCGCCCGGAGTGTCCCGGGCGCCCCCAAGGTGAATATAAGACAGATGAAGCAAAAGAAGTGCTTCGACAGCTTATGGGCGGGGCACCCCCGTGCTCCCGGGCGCCCCCCATGCTCCCGGGCGCCCCGGATGGTCCGAGCACCCCCAAGTCAAGCTAACGAAGCGGAAGCCAGCGAAGCCAACGGATAAGAGTTGACCTGGTCAACCCGGGCGCCCCCAGCGTCCCGGGCGCTCTCGTCAAAGCCTGATCCCGAGTTTGAAGGGATCAGAGCTGACCGAGAGAAACTCGGATCAGCTAACACGTGGGGGGGTGCCCCCGACATTCCAGACGCCCCCAGGGGCTATAAATAGGCTCTCGACCCCAAGGCTTCGAACAACAATTTCTTCCAACGCATTCACGCTCTTCTGCTCCCGCGCTTTGCTCCGGAAACCTCTCGACTCGAGATACAAGCACCGACGACGTCCTCCTACTTCAAAAATACAATCTACACAGGATGTCGATAACAAAGAGTTTCCTTTAATGTTTACATTACTATATTTGTTACTCAATCTTGTAAACTGGTTTTGCGAACATATTGAATTGCCCGCAGAAAATGGTCAACGACCGTGGGCCTTGGAGTAGGAGCCGACCGCGACTCCGAACCATGTAAAAAACTTGGTGTTTGCGTGTGTTTGATTTGAATTTCTGCTGCGTAATTGCTCTAACTTTAATCCGAACGTTTTACGATATTCATCTCCCCTCTATCGTTTCTCTCGATCCAACACCATGTACATTAACGAAGTATGGACTTTGGTTGATCCACCTGAGGGAATTAAACCCATTGGGTGTAAGTGGGTCTTTAAAAGAAAGACTGACATGGATGGTCTGATGCATACCTATAAAGGGTGATTGGTATCTAAAGGTTTCAAACAAATTCATGGTATTGACTATGATGACACCTTTTCACCAGTGGCAATACTAAAGTCCATTCGGATCATGCTTGCCATTGCAGCTTACCATGATTATGAGATCTGGCAGATGGATGTCAAAACCGCATTCCTAAATGGGAATCTACTCGAGGATGTGTACATGACACAACCTGAGGGTTTTGTAGATCCAGAGCATGCTGGAAAGGTATGTAAGTTGCAAAGGTTCATTTATGGGCTAAAGCAAGCATCTAGAAGCTGGAATCTTTGATTCGATGATGCAATCAAAGCGTTTGGTTTCATCAAGAATGAAGATGAACCCTGTGTCAATAAAAGGGTTAGTGGGAGCACAGTTATCTTCCTGATCTTGTATGTAGATGACATACTCCTCATTGGGAATGATGTCCCTTCACTACAGTCTGTGAAGACGTGGCCTGGGAATTATTTCTCAATGAAATACTTAGGTGAAGCAGCCTATATCCTAGGCATCAAGGTCTATAGAGATAGATCTAAGAAATTTCTTGGCTTAAGTCAGAGTATATATATTGACAAGGTGCTTAATCGTTTTGTCATGCAGAATTCCAAGAAGGGATTTCCTCTGATGTCACATGGTGTGAGTCTTTCGAAGACTCAATGCCCCTCTTCTATGGGGGAGAGAGACCGTATGGATCAGATCCCTTATGCATCCGCTATAGGGTCTATCATGCACGTCATGCTTTGTACTCGTCCAGATATCTCGTATGCTTTGAGCATGACGAGTAGGTACCAGTCAGATCCAGGTGAAAGTCACTAGACTGCTATCAAGAATATTCTTAAATACTTACGAAGAACGAAAGAATATTTCTTGATATTTGGAGGCAATGAGGAGCTAGCTATAAAGGGTTATAGTGACGCAAGCTTCCAATCAGACAGGGATGATTTCAGATCGCAGTCAGGGTATGTATTTTGCTTGAATGGTGGCGCTGTGAGTTGGAAGAGTTTGAAGCAGGACACAGTCGCAGATTCTACAACAGAGACTGAGTATATTGCCGCATCTGATGCAGTAAAAGAGGTTGTTTAGATCCGGAAGTTCATCATAGAACTTGGTGTGGTTCCTAGCATTGTGGACCCGATAGACCTCTATTGTGACAACAATGGGGCTATTGCACATGTCACGCCCCGAGACCCTAGAGTCGCTGATCCAATAGAAAATCGGACAGCACCTCCCCTGTCCGGCGAACAATTTACACACACACATAGATACAAATAGCACAACCACGCAGTTAAATGGCCTCATGCCTCAAATCCATGCAGAAACAACGGATATATGACTATAACCATCGTAAAACCAAAGTACGAACTCACCTGTGTTGCCAGGGGACAGGAACAAAGCTAAAACCCCACGGAGTCCAACATAGGACTCAAAAGTACAATCCCATCGAATAAAACTTAAATACATGTCCAAAACATGGCAACGGAAGCAAAGTACATAACACAGGGTCCATAACCGTAAATCAACATAAAATAAAACGAAGCAGAGCTCCTCTCGAGCTGGGGACTGGCGGCTAGGGATCTCCTGGCAGACATCAACCTGAAATTAAGGAAAATAACCAACGGTGTGAGTCCAAAGGAACTCTGCGGATACCTAGAATAGATATGCATAGAAAGTTATACTAACAATAAGAGTTCCGCTAATACAGTCTCATATCAATAATAGGGAAAGACTAGTACTGAAAATACTGAGGTAGATACATACCAGAATCCATCTATCCTGAAAAGAGGGTAATAAATACCTATGGAATCCCAATAGACATATAATCTTAGATAACAAGTCTCCAGAATATGCATGTCAAACAAGTGCAGAAATCAAGTGCAACAAACAATGCACGATGCAAAATATGCACATGGTGCAATGACATGTGTCACCCCTGACACCAGTCAGATCATCGTACACCTGTCATAGGTGACGTCTGAGAGGGTAGAGCTATGACAACTGTACGCACCCTGCTATCACTGCTCCTGAGTGGCCAGGTGGATAGGATGCTGGCGGAGACTACTCTCCTACCCCAAGCAATGGGGGAGTCTAGCTCTCATCTCCTCGTGGCTCAGTATGAGAAGGGATCCCTGGCTACTACCACGCCCGGACCCACCCTCCAAATAGTGGCTGAACGGAGCAATACAGGGCAAATGCACACACCCTACGGTATCCACTAACCCATGAGTGGTCGTGTGCGCATATCGTGTACCGGAAGACGATAGGCTCAACCACAAGGGAGTCGCTGATCGTCGGCATGCAACAATGCAAAGATGGTGTATGATAGGTACACATACCTCCCTCACCAAGTCATCAGTATACTAAGTCTCAGTCTGAATCCTATAACAGGAAATACTGGTAATCTACAAGGTATACTGGCAGGAACCTACTGATCCCTCAATGTCAAATGCAAGAGATACATCACGATATCTAAGCATACATATAGATATGACAATACCTGAGACTGTATGGAACTAACAGCATAATAACTCAGGGATAAACAACAAGTACCTAGAACAAGCATAATAACCAATGATAGCGTATAATCTTACTGCTATCTATAACCGTCTATGTATAACAACATGACAATATTATCAAAGATAAGTCAAAAGGTACCCGCCTCCAAGGTGTAGAAATCCGTATCAAATGAGATAGAACCACCCGCCAATAATCCAATCAAGCTCCTGTATCAAGGATGTATTTAATTAGCTATTATACAAATGATAGCTAGCTAATAAATCCCTAAACCTTATTAGGGTTAACCCAATTGTTTCCTTTCCATTTAATTACCTCTAATTAAATGAAAGTTTCTAAATTATCTCACGTGGTTAGAAGATCAACCTCTGATCTAAGTATACACCTAAACCCACTGATCAAGAATTAAACAACCCAGATCAGATTTAGATTGATCACAAAGCTCACATCTACCAGTCCAAACTACTAATCGTAACATTAATAGCAAATAAACATAACAATCTGTACCACTCAACTTACCTCTTATCCCAGCTTCAATGGTAGATCACCACAGTAGGCAGAAATTGAGTTCAATTGCCAAATTAAGCTTCCAGAATCAGATCTGAGCAATGAGCTAGCCTTAGAAAGTTAATGGTAGAAACCTTCCCCTACGGATCTGTTCACGGCAGAGCCCAGGAATAAAACAACCTAAGTAATAGCATAACACAACTCATTACCCAACTACCGGATTGATCAGTAATCTACCAGGAATACTCAACAACTAGCACGATCCTGATTTGGAAAAGTTTCATTGGCAAAACCACCAATCGGTAGGGAATACAGATGCAATGTTACCTGAGCTACCCATGCCAATCTCGCGGTTGAGCTCCAGCCCACAAGCTCTGAGATGAAATCGCACCCCCGCAAGGTCTAGCCAATCTAGCCGGAATTGAGTCACCTAGTATCAGCGATTGGTGCCCAGCTTCGTCCTCAGATCTCAGCTTCGCCCCTTTTTGCCGGAACCCTATCCATCGAAGCCCCACAGCTATGGTCAGGAACCCCCATCGTCCCAACTCACTGGCTGGTGGAATCAACGTAGAACAAAAGGTAGGCTAGGCTTACCTTCTCATGGTCTCCCTAGTGTCCGTCGTCTGGAGTGGGGAAGGAAGCCACCGACCGCCGGATGACAAAGGATGAAGATAATTAGGGCTTTGGCATTCTAGGCTCAACTCCGACCAAGAGATGAATCAAAGCGACTGCTATGATAGGGAATCGACGAGTCGCCGGAGTTGGAGTCGGTGATGGAGAAACGAAGGAGACGCTTACGGTGTGCGGCGGATTAGGGCAGGGGCTCGCGAGTGGAGGCGGCTTCGAGCGGCAAGGGAGAAGACATGAGCAACGAGCCCGAGCCCTAATCAGCCCCTTATACTCGCCCTTTTGCATTTTAGTCTAAAAATTTTAAACTTTTACCGTTCTGTCCCTAGTTTTAAACTTACTTACTTTTAGGTCCGCCAAGTTTGGGCATTTGCAATCTAATCCCTAGGGTTTAGAATTAGTTATCCATTAAACCCTTAAACTTCGTCCCAGAGCCCAAAAATTCTAGGACCTTTCCGAAAAAATTCCAGAGTGGAATAAACGTGTCAGATTTAACAGCACAGGCTAAGGAACCTCGTTCTCATCAGCGGACCAAACACATACTATGACGTTTCCATCTCATTCGAGAGATCATCGATAGAGGAGATGTGAGGATATGCAGAGTACCCACTGAGGCTAACATCGCGGATCCTTTGACCAAGGCTTTGGCACAAAAGAAGCATGATGGTCACACTAGGTCACTGGGTATTAGATATTACAGTGATTGACACTAGTGCGAGTGGGAGATTATTAGTATGAGCCCTATATCATATGATGATTGACTAGGAACTTTTTGTATCATATTCTATCATTAATAAAAGGCGGGTTTGGTTATTATACTTACTTTGTATTTATGCCAAATAACTAAGTATAAAAATGTCCTTGGGTAGTAGGCTCTTATCTACATTATATCGATTGGTTGAATCGATGGTGAGATAATGTAGAGAACACTACTCTAAACCATTCCTAGTCAAGTATTAATATTCAAGGGCAATATTAATGCATGGAGACTAGCATGTAGATCAACTGTGTTAGTGATATGAGAGAAGTGTCCTAAGGCAATCGCCTTATGATTGTAAAATATTTATTTTAATAAATGATAATTCACTATTTGAGTATACATGCTTGTGTATTTGATTGGGATCTTAAACTCATCTACTGAATGTCCGCAATACAACTCACAGCATAAGAGAATTTGTGATGGGATCACAACTAGTGATTATCTCTAAATGTGCAAATGTGAAGTATTGAAAATATCCCTAGTCGATGAATTGATAAAAATGGACACTATCAATTCTGTTGAGACTAGCATGGGTTATTCTCTAATCAGCTGATTCTCACTAGCTGGTGACATTGGGATGTCCGGAGATAAACATGGATGCTAGTTAAGGGAACTAGTTCATTGGAGTGACTAGCTGTAAGACTTCATATGGAATCTATCTATAGAAATGTCAATGAAGTTCTTACTGCGGCTTAAGTGTGATGTTCCTTTGACTTGCGGTGTTCAAGTCATCTTGGTCATGGAGACTTATACTTTAACATCTTAAGCAAGCATCTCCAAGGAGGTGTGGACCCAGGATGATTGGGTATAAGCCGAAGTGCCCGAAGATGTTTGAACAGCCTACAAAGGATTCACCACTCCTTGCGAGGAGATGTATACCCAGGCCTATCGTCGGATTGTTACTCAAAACCTCTGGCCAGAGTATATCATGTTAAGAGTGCAAGTCTCTTAAATACATGAGAGTAATTAGAAATCCAAAGGACGAGAAAGACACTACTTGGGCTAGGTGTGACGTAGTCAGTCTAGTAGGGACTGACATAAACAGACCATGTCCTGAACCAATTGGGTATAAGATGGTGAAGGGAATGGGGCACGATTCATTAGAGCTGCTGATGGGTTTCAAAATTACTTCTGAGGTCAACCGTTGATCTTTCGATTAATTGGGGGTCATGATGTACTACTAGGTGCCACTCATGATCGTTCTATAATTGGTTGATTATAGACGGCCAACATAAATCGAAAGCCTATTTAGTCACACGCACTACGAGTAATCCGAGGGATTTAAAACGAGTTGAAAATTGGATTTTCCGATCAAGAGAAATAAATCGAATCTAAATTTATCAGAGGCGCAATGGAAGCTAAAATGGCTAAGTCTTTTGAAGGCTTATTGGGCGAATTAAATGAGTTTAATTCGCGATCGGTTCGGGTTGGTTTGGCCGGCCAAAGAGGGTGCCAAACCTCTTTGTTGTGGCCGGCCACATTAAAGGGAAGAAACCAATTTAATTGGTTTAATTAATAAAATAAATCTAGTACGATTTGTTTTATAAATTATGGATAAATAAATTTGTGTAAAGAAATTTATATAAATTAATTTATAGAAATTTATTCTTTTTATGGAAATTAAAATGATCCATGGAATAGTTTATTTTAATTTTATAAAATCAATTATGAATTGATTTATCCATAATAAGAAAGTTTATAAATTTCTTATAAAATTTATTCCATAATAAAAGGAGAGATTAATTAGTTTTATTATAAAGTTAGTTATAATAAAATTCATAAGAGAATTTATAGGATAAATTTCTTATGATAACTAATTAGTTTTATTATAAAGTTAGTTATAATAAAACTTGGTTTAAACGGAATAATTCATAAGAGAATTTATAGGATAAATTTCTTATGATAACTAATTAGTTTTATTATAAAGTTAGTTATAATAAAACTTGGTTTAAAGGAATAATTCATAAGAGAATTTATAGGATAAATTTCTTATGATAACTAATTCCGTTAATTCTGTTAAGAGGAGACTTGGCAAGAGAGAATCAACTATATAAGGAACCAAAGGGAAGCCTTTAATTCCTAATCAAGTAACTAATCGATATAGAGCTCCCTCTCTCTCTCTCTTTTATCTTCTCCTTCCCTTCTCCCCACCTAGGGCCGGCGCCCACATTGAAGCTTCTAGGGCCGGCGCCCCTTGAAGCACCTTCCTCCATCTAGGGCCGGCACAAACCCCTCGTCCCCTCTTGGTTGCCGTGAGCTATCAAGAAGAAGGAGAAGCCAATCAAGAAGAAGGAGAAACGAAACAAGAAGAAGAAGAAGCGGATAGCGACTCCTCTCTTCTCGGAATTCGATTCCGTTTCTTTGTTGGTTTGTTTCCATTCTTTCCTATCTTTTCTCTTGTTCTTCTAGTTGTGTCTTCGGAGGATCTAGTAGTTCTCGTTGGCACAAAACTCATAACTTTGCGAAGTCATCCCGAAGAGAACTCG
This sequence comes from Boesenbergia rotunda, assembly GCA_024364735.1. Lineage (NCBI taxonomy): Eukaryota > Viridiplantae > Streptophyta > Magnoliopsida > Zingiberales > Zingiberaceae > Boesenbergia > Boesenbergia rotunda. The sequence goes on along the minus strand of JAGFNQ010003435.1, from coordinate 106,975 downwards.
GCGTGGACGCGAATAGAGGCGGAGCTTCCAAGGGACGCTACGGTTGGATCTCGTCCCTTTCTTCGAGTTACGAAAGGTATAAAGTAAATTAGTTTACTTTTCCGCAAAGTTTTATTTTATGATTATGTCAACACACCATAAGGTTGCATGCTAGATACGAAGTTAAAATAATTTAGGAAATTATTTTATGCAAATTCTTCCGCTGCACGTAAAAATTTAAAATTTTACCAACTCGTATACTTGTCAACATGCACCCAGCCCCAACAAACTGATGACTTGAGCACATAAGTCATGGATATGTGATATCAAGTTAACACATGGGTACACATTGGAGAACGTGTACTGAATTGATCCGCCATAAGAAAATTTCATAGATTGTCATATGAGTGTCATAAATTTTCTCATGTGACTATTAGTATGAATAGTCCTTAGACCTGAAGTGACTACGGTTCCCTATATAAGGAGTTATGTACTTTGGTATCATCAAACATCACCCGTAATAGGGTGGACTATAACGACGATCACTGGGTATGTAATGAATTATGCAGAGAGATGTGAGTGATGTAGATGGGATCTATCCCTCCCATATGACGGGAGTGATATTTGTGGACCCCTTGATCGAGTAGGACTGCTAAAACGCATGGTCATGCTCAAATGAGTCAATATGATATATTGAGCTCATTTGTTTGAGTGAGTCTACTCGGGGGTCAAGAAACACAAAGATTGATTGAGGATGACACAGTCTATGCCTCATTGGTCAATCTAGATATCCAGGATAGAAGGACAAGGTTATACATTATCATAGTCACGGAGGTTAAGTTGGATCTCGACTTTTCTTGTTACTTGGGTAGCAATGATGCATTGCTAGATGCCGCTCCTTGCTTATGTGTCTAAAGCGGTTTAGACACATTGCCAACATACGAGAACGTATTGTGTCACACACTAAGGACACGATGCTTCAGAGATTAATCGATCTTGGTTTGACTATGATTTGATTCGAATTAGATTAATTGAGTTAGACTCAAGTGAATCCAATTAGATTATGGGATTGAGTCCAATTTGAGTTAGACTCATCTAGATTAGACTCAACCACTTAATTATGGATAATATTCATTAAAGGGTTTAATAAAATATTATTTAAAGGAAGGCTAAGAGACATTCTATTCATTAGATGAATAGAATATTAAGAGTCTCAAGGGATACCAAGAGGCTTGGTATTCATTGGGTTTTATTAGCATTAAGATGAGAGGAGCTCAAGGGACATAGACCCTTGGTATTCATTAGATGAGTATAAATACCCCCCCCCCATTGTCAAAGGCTAGAGAAGATATCTCTCTTCCTCTTCTTTCTTCCTCCTTGTCCATAACTCCCTAGTGGGGGTTCTTGTGCTTTGTGAACCATCCCAAGTTGCTAGCACAACTAAGGTGGTTCCTCTCTGAGGTGTAGATCATGTTCGTGTAGACACGCATAGAGGCACGGACACTTGGACATGTAAGAGATCAGACGAACCAAAGGATTAGCAGGACAAGAGAAGGGCACGCGACAAAGGTATTCCTATAAGATAGGAATTGTAGATCACTTTGTATGAGTTTTTCTTTCACATGGATCGCTCGAGGGATCTTATTTCCGCTGCGTTTTGTGCTTTTCGTGCCGAAAGATCCCAACACTTGGATACAACCGAATGCTCCCGAGTGTCTCAAGTGTTGTGAGCCTGAGTGTTTCCCTAGCCCGAGTTGTAGGTCAAGAACCACCAGAGAGGTGTTGAGGCAATCGGCCCTTTAAGTGATTGGAAGATCACGGTTTTGATGAGTGGGCGAATAGGTTTAAAGTTAGAGTGTTATGTTGTATTTGACTTGTGTGATTGAGTTTGCAGGACTTGGAAAATCACACTTGGTGGACCTATCCGAGGGACGAGAGCCGAGGGAGGAGAACTCCAAGGGCAAGCCGGGAAGTGAACTTCAAAAGGCACACGTGAAGGGTGGCATGGAGGCAAGCCAAGGGAAGGCTTGCGTGTGCATCCGAGGGACGATAGCCAGAGGAATACGACTTCAAATGGCGAGCCAAGGGAGTAGACCTGAAGGCATACGCGAAGGAGAAGGTTTGAAGTAGCTGGAGCTGAGCTGGGAGGCAGGGTAGTTGACTGGCCCGAAGGCAGTCGACTGCCAAAACCCACAGAGAGTTCGCAGCTTCGGAGCAGTCGACTGGCCAATGGGCAGTCGACTGGTATACCCCAAAACTAGCCGTTGGCTAGCTGTTTGCTAGACATTGGCTAGCCGTTGGCCGACATTTAATGCTGGGCCAGTCGACTGCCCTTGGGGCAGTCGACTGGTGGGCGTCTGGACAGACTGCGAATCTGTCCTTTTCACCTATAAAAGGAGGCCTCGTTACACGTGTCTGTACCGTTCCGTACAGTAACGAAGTGCTGCCAAATTGTAAAGTGATTACTTGCTTCCTTCATCTCATTTCTACATCTGAAAAGAGGAAGCTCTTGCTGTGAAGGTTTCTCCACCTAAAGGAGACTTTTCGATAGTGAAAAGTGGTGCTCGCGGCGTGGATCCTTGGACTAGTCACCCATCTGGGTGGATACCAAGTAACTGAAAGTGTTAGCATTGTTTATGTATTTATTTTGCATGTTATTTCCGCTGCGCTAACAAAATTGCAGAGTTCAAGATCCGAAAAAGAGCATTCACCCCCCCTCTGCACGCCTACATCGATCTCTCAGTTGGTATCAGAGCAGGTGCGTTTTGGAAGATCTAACAATCAACCAGAACATCTGAAATGGCGTTTCAAGAGGGATACTCCACCGCACGACCACTGTTCTTCGACGGCAACGACTTCGCGTATTGGAAAGGTAGAATGCAGTACTACCTTATGAATGACATAGAAACATGGATAAGTGTTGCAGATGGCTTCGAGGCGCCCGTCGACGAAAGAGGAGAACCAACTCCTATGAGAACATGGTCCAAAGAAGTGATGAAGAGGGCGCAATCAAATGCCAAGGCCACCACCACACTGCAATGCGGGCTCTCAAAGGAGCAACTGAACAAGGTGGGGCCATTCAAGAGCGCCAAAGAGCTATGGGACAAGTTGGTCGAACTGAACGAGGGGTCAAACGAGTCCAGACGAGCCAAGAAGGACTTGTTGGTGGCTCAACTGCAATCCCTCTCCATGAAGAGCAACGAGACTGTCAGTCAGCTGCATGGAAGAGTAAAGGAGGTGATCAACGAGCTCCATGTGATTGGAGAGAAAGTCGAAAACTGGGATATCGTCAGGTATGTCTTACAAGCTTTCCCAAGAACCACTCTGTGGGCATCCATGGTTGATGCTTATAAGGTATCGAGGGACTTGTCTTTAGTTAAATTGGACGATCTATTTTGTGAATTTGAACTGCACGAGCAAGCTAACATTTCGGCCAAAGAGAAAGGTGTTGCTTTTGTTGCAGAAAAGGAGAAGAGGAGGAGAAAGGAGAAGAAGAAAGCAATCTACTCATCATCCTCGGACTCAGAGGAGTCAAGCGCCTCCATGGACAGTGATCAAGAGGCCTTTATGGTAAGGAAGTTTCGTTAAGCATTTAAAAGTTTTTCTAACAAATTATATGCTAGGAAAGGGGCCAAGGGTAAGTGTAAGGCCAAGGAGATCATATGCTACAACTGTCACCAAGAGGGACATATGAAGAACGAATGTCCCCAGTTGAAGAAGAGGGAGGACAAGAAGGAAGAGAAGAAGAAGAATGACAAGAAGAAGTCAAAGGGAAAGGAGAAGAGTGCCACGAATCTCAAGGCGACCTGGGACGATCCCTCATCCTCAGAGGAAGAAGAAGAGCAAGTCTCCCACTTCACCCTTATGGCACAGGAAGATTCAGACTCCTCAGATGATGAACGAAGTTCAAGCAGTGAAAATGAGAGCTCCTCCACCTCATCATCATCAGAGTCAGAAGCTTCGGTAAGTGAGGTATACCACTTACCATCCTCTACCTTAGTGAAAATTATTTCTAGTACGAACATGGATTTAGCTAAGGCTAGAAGTAGAATTAAGGACCTTATGGAAGAAATTGCCATGCTTAGAGTAGAAGCTATTAAACTCAAGGATTTGCATGCTAGCTCTACCTCTTCACATGTTT